>APFE030911983.1:241555-299771 GCA_000404065.3 Pinus taeda | reverse complement strand
TCATAAGACATTTTATATAAATGTAATGCAATAGGGGTGTAATAGATATCTTATTTTGTGAAGAAAATTGTGAGTGGGAAAGATGTAGCCGAGCATGAGTTCGTTTTAAGGCTGAAAGGCCTTAACTTTGTAATTGTTCCGTAAATATATAAAAGTGTGTTTATGTTCTGTGTTAATTGTATACGCTATGTGTTTTATAAATGAGTCAAAACTCGTGTTCTGTAAATAAAAATGGTGTTGCAGGCACTCGGCGGCGGCTGCATGAATGTTTAAATGAGAGCAAGACAGACTATAACGGTGAATTAATTAAAAGGCTACCCAAAGATTGAGTGGGCCTATAACCCACAGGTCCAGGATCAAGATTTTTAAAGAATTTGGGATTTTGGGCAACCCCCAAAATCTCATTTTCATCAATAGGAAACACCATTGGGCATATCATTAAAATGGACACAAAAGGAACAGGGGAAGGAATTTACACATTTGCACGCATTTGTGTGGAAGTAGATCTCAACAAAGGATTGCCAGACCAAATTCAGCTCAAGTATAAATAGGGGTGCTGGACACAGATACTAGATTACGAAAATACTACATTCAGATGCAGAATTTGCCGCCAAACAGTGTTGAAAAATGTGCAACAAGAAATGTTAAATTTAGAATGTTCTAAAAATAGACCTGCTAAAAATAGCATGTCTAAAAATAGGAGTTTGGCCAGTGAGGTCATTGGCCACATTGGGTGAGAGGTGAAACTGCTAAAAATAGAGAGTTCTAAAAATAACATTTCTGGGTCCCTTCCTATTTATAGCAGTCCCTAGTCTAACTATAGGAAGTAAAAACGAATTTGGTTTTAACAGCAGTTTAAAATATTAATTAATTAATCTCCATGAGTTAATTAGTTAAGGAAAAACAAACTTGAAGTCTATGTGAGGACATGCAACAGTTTATCTATTAATTGATGAATTTATCCATCAGTTAAAGATATAAGGATGAGTTGCAATTAGTTGGCTCAGTTAACTGAGTCAAGTCCAGTTAGATTAATTTAACAAGTTGTTAAATTAATGAGATTCAGTTTGTTAATGCTTGCATGCATGTAACAAATGGTATTTTCAGATAACTGAATATTATAGTTTAACTAACTTATGCATGTCAGTTCAGACAAAGACCCAATTGAGATCAGAGAAGGGACAACGTACTATCAGTTGGATGAATATTTTTCCTATAAAGGAAGCTCATCCATGATGAGGATTTATCTCCTTCAAGTTTGTGCAGTTAGATCAGAGGTTAGTGAGTGTGTGAAGAGGCCAATCCACACAAGTGGCAGCATTGGACCCCAAGGAAACTGCACAAGGAAATAGGAGGCTTGGAGGGCAGAGGGGAAGGTTTGTGAGAATCCTTTGACTGTCTATGAGCAACATAGGGATTGTACTGAGAGATGGATAGCTTCTGAGCTAAGGCTTTGTGTAATCCGGACTATATTTCCACTTGTATGATAATACAGAGATGGGGTTTTAGGCAGGGGCTTTCCCCGGGTAAATTCTTTCGTGTTATGTGTGATTGATTCCTTCTTATCAGTTATATGTGTGCTTATTGATGTTGCTCATGGTTGATTAAGCTTCCACTAAATTGTTTGTAGAAGTAGATCAAGTGTTTTGCTTTAGTACATTGCATTACCAAGTGATCTATAGGTGGGAAATTTCTACATTGTATTAGAGCTAGCTGATTTGTAGAAAAATTCTACAGCAATTACTCTTTTTTTTCACGATTTCATGGATTTTGGGCCTCCCGATAGTGTTTCTCTGCCCTGCTAATGGTGTCCCTCTTATGATAATTTTGATCTTTTAAGGGATTTTTTTAACCTTGGGCATGATTTTTAAAAGATTCATGAAGACTTAGAGGGCATTCTTGTATCCATTTGGATCATACAGTCACTAAAGATAACTTCTTTTGGGTTCTACCACCCCGCTAAACCACTTGCATTTCCTTTGGCATCCACCGTCATTATCTGACATCCTTTCCAACATAGACCTGCTATTTGAGACATTTTATCGGCTGTCAATTTAGTTTCCTGTAATCGACCTGCTATTTGAGACATTTTATCGACTCTTAATTTAGTTTCCTGTAATAACATAATAGCTGGTTTCTCTTTGATTATTTGGTCTCTAATATTTATGTGTTTACCTCTGCTATTGAGTCCTTGAATGTTCCAGAATAAGATTCTCATAAGGAAGAATTATTTGAGGTCGACAAGCTCTAAATGGGAGCTAAGGGTTGGTCCATGTTTTGCCTTGCTTCTTTCTTGGGTTTGCTTACTTTATTTTTAGCATTTCTTGAGAGATCATTAAGAAGGATCTCTTTCCCTTTATCTTTGAACATTTGAAAAGAGTGTGCTACTGGGTCTTATACTAGGGTTCTTTGTTTTGTTTTCCAAGCTAGATAAGCTTTAGAATATGACTCTCGGGCTTCTGTGGATAAAACATCTAGGTCATGTTGAGCCTGTCCATTCACCATAGAAACCAACCATCGTTCTTCTTCAAATAATGTTGTTGGGTCTTGTGTCAACAAAGGTGTAACTTCCTCAAAATCATGTAAGGAAAAAAAATCAAAGTCCTCTATTGGTTTGTCATCATCCTCCGATTTTCTTTTTAGCAAATTGCTATCAATTATGATTTCTAGAAGAGTATCCTCCATTTTGATATCTACTTGTTTGTGACAGTCTTCCTCCATAGCCTCTAAAGACGAAAAAGGGTTTTTATCTTCATTTTCTTTTGAAACCCCCCTGTTCTTGTTCCTCTGGTTGCACTTTCTTTGTTGAACCATTGTAAAACCCTCATTATTAACTTTATCTCTTGATTCTTGTTGTTTTCTTCACATTGGACAATCTCTAATTAGATGACCATGCTCATGGCATAGTCTACAACTGAACATAACATGTTCATAGTCTATAGGTTGTGTCCAAATAATCTATTTCAATAGATTCCAACAATAGTTTAGATATATTCATATACACACATACCTGGGCATAGGACATATTTTTCCCCCTTTTGGTCACCTCTGAAACTTTTACAAAATGTCCTATGGCTTGACCTATCCCTTCTAAAATTTATGGGATCCAAAAATCAACAGGGAGTGAGTATAACCTTACCCAAACTGGCGCAACTTTAAATTCCTCCTTATTTGGGTTGAAGCATGCTTCCCAGTGTCAAATATAGAGACCTACATTGTTGAAAAAATATGGTCTTCCTTCAAAGATTCTCGCTTTGTCTTCCAAATTTGAAAATATGACTGTAAAAAATCCTTTAGGTCCCGAATGCAGGTCAACCTCTCCCTTTGGTTGCCAGTACTGTTGAATCCAATGCTCCAGTTTTATTTATTTATTTAATTTTTATTTTTCTGTAGGCCAGCTTCCAATAAATTTGCAAATCAAGGCATGATCCATCATGCACTTCATATGGTCCTCTAAACATCTGTTAGGAATAACAAACCTAGGGTTTTAGGTAGCTTTAGGGACACAACTTACCTTTAAGCCCATTTTCCATCTAACACTGGCATATGAACGAAGTCTGAGGAGCTCCCTTGAGGGACCATTCTTCCACCCCCCTGAGTGTTCTTACTTGCAAGAATATTACAGAAGGAGGGCTGACCCCCTCCCACCTTCAGGTTCATTTGTGAAACCTCCTTCTTTGAGGCTTGCATAGTATAGATGATTTGAAGTTACAAAGATGTAGAACACAATTGTTCCTTCCTACATAGTTGACAAAGACCCTGGTTCAAAATTTGCCACCTTAAACTCACTGCCATAATTTCTCCAAGTCGATACATTCAAAGGACAAGAAAAACACCACTATCATAAAAATGCTTCTAACTGTAATGCACATTCTAAATTTCACATAAATAAAGAGTGACAATGAATAAAATAATGAAATTGGTGACTTTGCTTACTTGTGTAGTGATTCGTACAATGGTTTCAAGAATACTTGAGCTAATTTTGACAATTAATATAAGAATGTCACTAATCATAATTAACACTATGTTAAAGGTGTTTCATACCATGAGATGAAGTATTTATTAATAGATCTGATTATATTCATGTACAACCTGCACTAATTTATTGAGATCAATTATATTTTATACATAATTAAAAGTTGACATTTTTTAATGAATGAGTCAAATTAGTAATTGGGTTAGGTTCGTATTTATATGGCAAGGGGTTGATTTCAATCATTACCACTATAACCTCCTAGCATACCAACATGACTCCTTGCATTTTACATGGGGCTAATGGGAGGTTAGAACCAATGATGTCACAAGAAGTACCTTAACATTGCACTCTATCTCCAACTATTTTAATTGAAGGACATGGGGTGGGCTTTGATCCCCTTATGCGTGCATAGGTCAGGAAGCCATTTAATATAATCTCTTTGGGTGCAACCATATTTGACCAGCACCTCAAGGTGCCCCATGGCTTTGGGCTAGACCCTCATGGGAATTGAACCTTGCACAATAGTGAAAAACTCATTTTTCTACCATTAGATCCAACTTCTTTGGGTTTAAAAATAGAGAGACCTTCGGGGTAAACTTTGATCCGCTTATGTGTGCATGGGTTACAAACCCATTCTTAATATAGTCTTTAGATATAACCACATGTTTAACCATTACCTGAATATGCACCAATAGTAATAGTATAAGGCTAGGTCCTCACGAAAATTGAACCTTAACCAATAACAAAAAACTCCTCATATTCCACCATTAAATCAATCCCTATAAATCTATATAACAATTTTTAACTTAATAAAATAAAAAATAAAAATAAAAACCTCCTCTCGTAATCCTTTTAAATCTATATAATTTTTTTCTAACTTAATAAAATAAAACTCTATAAATTAATTCTAATAAAAAACCAAACTTTTATCTATAAGGTATGTAAAAAAATTTGAGCAAATGGAAGATGGTAGATGGCCTAAGGTTGTTTTTAATGATAGATTGTGCAAGAGCAAAAAAGCTTGGATGCAGCAAAATAACAAATGGTTTAGTAAATGGGGTATTTGCTTGAATGTGTGTCCCATAAACAACAAAGAGATAAAAGCTTTTGTTATGGAAAAGTTCCACAATCCTACTTGGGATAAGGAGCTAGGAAGAAAGAAAAATTACTATATTGAAGTGTTTAATCCCACTCATAGTTATCAACCAAAAGCATACATAGAAGAGCCAAAATTCTTATTGTTCAGTTAAGGACTAATTCTCATCAACTCCATTGTGAAATAAGGCATTGGAAAAGGCCAAAGGAAGTGTGGGAGGAAAGAGTATGCATTTTTTGTTCTTCTGGAAAAGTGGAAACATAAAAACATTTCATTTTAGAATGTGAGACCTTAAAAGACAACAGGGAAATTGCAAATATGCTGGCCGCTAGCTCTTGGGATAATTTATTTAGCGAAGGGTTTGTCGAAAAGCTATGAGCATTTATTTTGAAGCTTCACAAAAAAAGCACCGAGCAAATAAAAAAGCAAACTCTCCCATAAGCTATCTTTAATCTTGTAAACATTAAAATAATTTCTTTCTATCATATCCACATTTCAGTACTTTAAATTCACTTTCAACACAGAAAAGAAATTCACACTAGAACTTTCTATATATGATGAAAAAATACATCATTTTCTTAATGCGAGGATTGCTCCATAACGACGACCACATCTATACGATTGCACAAATTCACATGGATTACGAACCACAACTATCTCCGCGGAAAAGAAACGAGAATTCAATAACAGTACATCAACCTGTTTGCTACTGAACTAACTTTTTAAACACCGCTACAATCCTATCGTAGTGACGTTCTCAAGCTTTTGAACACACAGTCACCGGCTCTCGTATTCAATTATCCTCTATGCCTCCTGTCAATTAATTCCATGGTGGGGTAGACCATGGCTATAATCTCTTCTACGCCTTCATTGCTTCTATCACACCAAAGCTTACAGCTTTTCCATAACTCTTCCTCTCTCATTATATCTGCACTTCCCCAATTCACTCTATTCACACTTTCATTACATGGATGCTCTCGGAGTATATCCGCTCGCAAGGAGCCAAGTTTGAACGGGCACCCATTTCGTGTATCTTCTTGGAAGGGAAACCTCAGGGCCCATTCTAGCCCAAAGCCCATTGATTCAGAAAAGGCTGGCAGTGATGAAATTCAAGAAGGCAGTGATGAGTTCAAGCTGGCAGATGGCCATGGGGATAGGGATCCCAATGACAGGAACGAGGAATCATCTGAGGATACATTTGCTGATGTGGGGAAGGTGGCACTGGCCATTGGAGAAATTTTGCCTCCAGAAGGTTTTGTGGTCTTTGTGGCATGCATTGTGGGTGTTCTCACAGGAATTAGCGTTGTCCTCTTCAATCTCACGGTAGGTCTGCCATTATTTATTGGACTTAGATTTGGGCATGATGAAAATGAGTTTGAAACCGGGAAATGAAGCCTCATTTTTTCGAATTTCTCTCTTTCTATAAATACGCTTTTCATTGTGTTATATATATAAATTCTTCGATGAAATCTCTCATTAGTTTCTCATGAAATTCATGTTTCAATTTTGATTACAAGAAAAGAGGTCCTGATTTGATTACACGAGAAGAGGTTCTATAAACCAGGCCAGTCCTAAAAGGCTAAAATATAAGCATAAACATATACCTTTGTAATTAATTCTCCTGGTCCGTACTGGTCTTAAGCAAAAGGTGTTTTTAATGGAGGCTGCAAACGATACAGTTTACGGAAGACCAGGAATATGATATATGCAACTGATGTGGAACAATTCTGGGGTATAAAATTTTAGTGATATCCCTTTAATATGTTGGCAGTAATCCTAGATTCCAATTTACTGATGTTAGGCCACACATATGTGTGCGAGTGGAGGAAATGCTGCTTATATAGTAGAAGTAAACATTCAAGATACAACAGTAAAGTACATGCAGAACTCAAATCCACCTAAAGGACAGTAAGAAGATTTTGAAGTTTGATTGAGTCCCACGCTCACAACCTCTGGCATTTCTCCCAGTTAGATAGATAAGACAATTTTATTAATGTCCAACTATTGATGACAAATAGGTCAAAGGGACTGCTAAGTACAACAGTACAGAGTGGGAGTGCAAAGGCTGCTCCTATAAAAACACGTAAAAGCTTCATAAAATCAGATCTACAATATGCTATGATAGGTATGTTCTCTAGTCTAAGACCATGTGACAGGACGGCAAAACTAGTTATGTAGGAACAATGCAAGTTCTGCCGAGAACTGAACAACAACAGCAAAACCTGTGATATGGGAGGGGGGATGTTGTCTCGCCTAAATGGGGCTGATCAACAACCCTCAATGTTCTCCCTCCTAACATGTGAGGGCGAAGAGAAAAAGCTGATGATAGATGATTCATTGGTGGACCTAGAAGAGTTCAAAATTCTTGTCTGATACATGTCTTGCTGTTTGGAAGAGGCACCTTATGTTGAGATCTGGAGGAAGTCCCCTGCCTGCTGGAGCTGCATGAATTGCCTTGCGATCTAAGGTGACACCCTCTTAAGGGCATCGTTGGTTGAGCCTGGGTAGCCTCTTGAGATCTCACAGACCTAACGGCTGAAGAATTGCTGCTATCTATCTGCTCTTGGTGCTTTTGTCTGACGGGAGCATCAGAAAGAAAGAAATAGGCTTGAAGGTTTCTGGTCTGCGCAGGGAAGGCTGAAGAGTGTGAGATCTAAGGCGAAGGGTCTCCCTCATGTAAAGAGCCAGGGATCTTTGATCCGCGAAGAAGAAGGATCTCACCTTCTTGTTGGTGTTAATATGTGGTTCGATAAAGCATTGCAGAAGCAAAGGGATGAGTTATATGGGTAGTTCACGTAGATCGTGATGTGACAAAACCTGTCGACACCATCGACTAGCTGTACTCGGTGGTTTAATCCCTTTTAGAGTGCAAGTGAACCATGATATATCACTGCTCAAGAGTGACATTGATGTAGAAGCATCGCGGAACTGATTGTAGCAACTTGATGCATATTTTCATGTGAACCACTTCTTCTTTGATGAGGATAAACTTTTGTTATCCACTTGTAGTTCACCCCTAATGCTTTGTGCGAGTGGGAACCATGCGGTCAGCAATAATATGGGGCATGTGGGGAACTTGTTTCCTGTTGGTTTTACTTCAATGAGCTACTTCTATAATATCTCCATTTCGCCAATGTTTTGAAAGACCAATTTATGCAATGGCACTAACTCCATCAGAAGCAAGGTCATTCCATGGAAGACTATACACTGAAACTCCACACCATGCCCACTTGAATGGACATTTGAGACCCAGGGAAAATGAAGATCCTTAAGTACAAATCAAGTCTACACACATAAATTTATACAAAACTTAATTTTCTAACTATCAATAGTCTTGATGACACCTATCGGTTAGTAGCAAATCTTGAGTAAAAATATTAGTCCAAGAACACTCGATCATTGCCACAATACTTGTCGAACTCGTCCTGAAAATCCATAACTAATAGGCACAAATGATGAATCAAACAAAAATGTAACAAGCAAAAAAAATGGTGTGAGTAGCCCAAGTCAATCAATCACGACACACATGCAAGTTTTGTGCTTAGAGCAATCCTCACCCAAAGTACACATAACAAGTCATCTGATTCAACCTCGGTTGAGCTAGAATCCCACATGCTTTTTAACAATAACATACAAGACAGTGATGCACTAATTGAGGTATCCAAAGTAAAAGAATGGCTTTTCCATATGCAATGTTGGTTGAATGGATAACCCTACATGTATTGTTAATGGAAGGCTCAACCTCATCACTATAAGCCATCTACTACCATACTCACTGTGTTGGTTGTCAATGAAAAGATCTTTGAGTTCCTAGATATAATACATTATAGTATGGCATAAAACTAATGAAGGATTAAGTTATAACTATGAGGTAGTGCTTGACGTATGTGGAATTTGGTTCCATTGACCTTGTTGCATCAAAATCTAGCAGGCCTTGTGAGGGGCCTCATAAGACAAGGACTAGACCAAGGGACAACACTATGAGGTGGAGGTGCATTGTCACCACAGCCAACACCTCCTGCTCTTTAGTGGACTTTCACCACAAGGAAGGCTTCCCTATGTAGGTCATCTAATAGATATTCAACGTCTAAGGCCTAGAGGTGACAAGGATAGGCTCGGGAATGGCACTCAACTTAAGGACAAGGCTTAATCAACAAAGTGAAGGCAAAGCATGTGAAAATTTCTGAATCGAACACGTCAGAAATACTACTGCAGTAAACTGATTTACATTACCTACTTGTATTCTTCATTTAACAAGTTATTTTCAGAAATATTCAGAGAATATAAATGTAAATACACTGCAACCTACACCTCTATACAGATCAAGTACTGAAAAATAAATGAGACAACCATGCAAATGACACACTTATTTTCAGACTAAACGTCCCCGGAAAAACCCAATGCGGGAAAACCGGTGCAACAGCTCTGAGGGTTTTTTATTATTAAGCAGAAGTTCTGAATACAAATGTTGTTTGCCCTCACGACAAACTAGTGATAGAGAAATACAATGGCGGAGAACCTGAGTGAGTTTTACCTCACTTCACCCGACAGAATTTGGCTGATCTGGCAACAAATTTGTCTGGCCCCTGCTACAAATTCGCTGCCCTTTCACAGTAGCTGCGTGGGCCTGCGTGGAGCTCTCTGAGGCTCCGTGTCAACACTATTGCCCACTGCGTTAGCTTTCCCGGTTGTTCCGGTAGCTCCCCGGCTTTCTGCGTGGAAGGCAGTTCTTCCTTTGCGCTAGCCCTCCTGGCTCTTTGTGGGCCCAGACTGGTCCAGTGTCAGCTCTCCCGGTTATTGCGTTGCCTCCACAAGTTTCTCTCCACCTCTCTGTCTGTATTCCCGAACTATCATTGCCCCTCAGCTGCAAGATCTCCCTAATTGATTTCCCTCCTAAGAACTTCTCACCTCAGAAAATTGATTTCCTCAATCTCTTTTTGTGTTCTCTCCTATTGACCCCAAGCCTCTGTTTATACTTTTCCTGTTGAGAAATGAACCACTGAGGTTAAGTCTCTAATCAACAGCTAAGATTAAATTAGACTTGATCCTCATCTCTTAGAAGCTTCTCACCCATATTTTTATTAATACCGATTAATATTTTAATTTTCCTAAGTTTAAACTTTGGAACCCCATAAAAAATATTAATTATTTTAATAAAACACAATCCAGGTGGAATTTCTCCAAACGATTTCTGGGTCTTGGAGATCTCATGTGTTCTAGCCCCTCCACAAAATTTCAGAGCTAGAGCACATCCGATGCTACCCAAAAATCAACACTCCCTCTTACCGAGGAATGTGCTCTACCAATACTTCCCAGCAGAAGTATCACACTGATCCATGACATCGATCCTCTGTGCTACTGATGCTCGACTTGCTGCCCCTCATCCACTGCGCTACTACAATTTGTATTGCTGCCCATGACATTGCCACTGTCACTGCTGCATCTGTACTACAACTCCCTCTCAATATGCTGCATCATGCTGCCCATAACACTACCACTGCTAACTGCTGCATTGCAACTGCTATCTACTGCACTGTAACTTAGTTGCTGAGAAGTAAGCAATTGAAAAGTCACCCAAAAGATGACATGCTGGTTAGTCTCGATACCTCGTGATGCTGAAACTACCTCTGCTGCTAATCTATGCTGACCCTCTGATGCTACTGCACTGCTGTTGTATCTGCTTTGTGCCTTCCATACTGCTGCAACACTCTACTGTGCTGCTTCAGACTTTGGCACTCTAGCTCTGCCATTGTCACTCCATCATCCCTCGCACGAACTGACTCTCGTCATTCTGTTACTATCATTAAGGGCTCCCGTAGCCATATGTGATCCAAGAGTTTGGGCACCTCAAGGATCCTGCCTCCAAGTCTTGTAGTCCTCTCGACTACAACTCAATATCGCCCCACCTCTTCTCTAGAGGTGCATGAGCACTCATGGTGCAATCATCATCATCACCCTCTTTGTCAGCTTGCGCTGGAGCAGCTTTTGAGTTAGACTTCTCTTCCTTGCCCTTCTTTCGAGGGCACTGAGTGGCAAAATGACCTAGTTCTTCACATTTGAAGCATCTGACTTTGGATATATCTTTCTTTTTCCTCTTCTGCTGCCCTTGCTGTCCCGCTGATGCGAGAGCTGCATCCTCCTCTTTCTCCTTCTTGGCTTTGATCCCTTTGTTGCTACTTCCCGCCTTGGTCAACTGTCTGATTTCTTCCTGTCAAAGAGCTGCTCACATCTTCTCCCAACAGTGGAGAGAAGCCCTGCCCAAGATGCTCTGGACAAAGGTTTCCCAGTCTTTAGTGACTGCATTCAGGGCAGTTCTGGCCATGAATTCAGGATCTGGTGTAGACTCTACGAAAGTTAGCTGGTCTTGAATCCCTTCCAACCTGAGAAGGGAGGGATCGATTTCTTCTCCCTTCTGCATCTGATACTGTCTCAGCTGACTCTCAAGCAACATCTTCTGTTGAACGGAAGTTCCCTTATACAAGGTGGTCAAGGCCTCCCACATTTCTCTTGCTGTGTCCTTCTTAACAATATGTGGGATCACATGATCCTTGACCCCATCCAAGATCATGCACTTAGCTTTTGCCTGAGCCTCCTCGTACTTCTTAAGAGGATCAACAACAACCGTCTTCAAGGCATAATCCTTGATGTGATTTTTGTCCAAAACTGCCAGGATCCTGGCCTGCCAGATGACAAAGTTGGATGCTCCATCCAACTTGTCTTGATCCCTCAGTCCATTAACTACCATCTCTGTTTAAACGAGTGTCGAATAGGTTCGCGTCTCCCTCTTTCGCTGCTGCCCTAACAAAACTCAGATATGGATTTCTTTGGCACTAGAAATCCTCTAAGGAACAAGATCCCTCTGAAATTTGATTTCCTTCACGGAAATCCTTCTGCCAACAACTGTCGAACCACCCCTCTGATCTCTCTTTGCTGCTGCTCAACACTGCGTCTAGATTTCTTGGCAAGAAATCTTCTGAGGAACTGATTCCCTCTACTTTGCTTTTGCCCCACTAGGTATTGTTTTGCACCATCAGAATCAACACCCCACCAGCAACTCCAGATGAAGTCTGCGCTACACTTGTAGCCTCGGCAACCGAAAAAACGAGACTCAACGGTCTCTGCGCTGGCCCAGTAATCACTGCACTGCCCTCTGCAGCAACAACGTCACCTAATCAGGTTGACGCAGGCTTTGTGTGAGCCTCCCCTTGCTGACTGCGTCACCCCTCCTCTGCTCTCTCGGCTAGCAACTGCGCTGTCTCTCGGGACAACTGTCTTCAACATAGATTTTCCTTTGTCCTTTTTCCAATGTCTTCAGTGCTCCTTGATTCGCAATCGCTCTGATACCATGTGAAAATTTCTGAATCGAACAAGTCAGAAATCCTACTATAGTAAACTGATTTACATTACCTACTTGTATTCTTCATTTAACAAGTTATTTTCGGAAATATTCAAAAAATATAAATGTAAATACATTGCAACCTACACCTCTATACAGATCAAGTACTGAAAAATAAATGAGATAACCATGTAAAGAACACACTTATTTTTGGACTAAATGTCCCAGGAAAAACCCAATGCGGGAAAACTGGTGCAGCAACTTTGAGGGTTTTCTATTATTAAGCTGAAGTTCTGAATACAAATGCTGGTTGCCCTTCCGGAAAACCAGTGACAGAGAAATACAATGTCGGAGAACTTGAGTGAGTTTTACCTCACTTCACTCGACAAAATCTCGCTGCTCTGGTAACAAATCTGGCTGGCCCCGGCTACAACTTCGCTGCCCTTTCGCAGTAACTGCGTGGGCCTGCCTGGAGCTCTCTGAGGCTCTGCGTTAGCACTACTGCCCACTGCCTCAGCTTTCCTGACTGTTCCGACAGTTTCTGGCAGCTCTCCGACTTTCTACGTGGAAGGCAGTTCTTCCTCTGTGTTGGCCCTCTGGCTCTGCGTGGGCCCAGACTGGCCCAACATCAGCTCTCCCAGATACTGCACTTCCTCCACAAGTTTCTCTTCGCCTCTCTCTCTGTATTCCCGAACTATCACTACCCTTCAGCTGTAAGATCTCCCTATCAATTTCCCTCCTGAGAACTTTTCACCTTAGAAAATCGATTTCCTCAATCTCTCTGTGTTCTCTCCAACTGACCCCAAGCCTCCATTTATACTTTTCCTGTTGAGAAATCAACAACCAAGATTAAGTCTCTATTCAACGGCTAAGATTAAATTAGACTTGATCCTTGTCTCTTAGAAGCTTCTCACCCATATTTTCATTAATACCCATTAATATTTTAATTTTCCTAAGTTCAGACTTAGGAACCCCATTAAAAATATTAATTATTTTAATAAAACACAATCCGGGTGGATTTTCGCCAAACGATTTCTGGGTCTTGTAGATCTCATGTGTTCTAGCCCCTTCACAAAATTTCGAAGCTAGAACACATCTGATGCTACCCAAAAATCAAAAAAGCATGCCCTCTAAGAGACCTATTTAGGGCACTTATAACCTAAGGTTTATTGAATACGAAGGGACAAAGACTTACCAAGGTGCACAAGGCCAAGAAAAGGCTTTATAAGATAGGTATGATCAATAATTGGAGCAAAAAGCCTTCAATAAGCTCCAAGTTTAAGCCTATGGGATAGGTTAGGGTTTACCATAAGGCAAAACTACCTAGGGTTTGTGACATCAACCCTTAAATGGAAGAATTTTATGTGGAAAAGGATGGATCTTGATGTGATGAGGCTTAATCCGTGTGAAGGACCCTCCCAAAGGCCAACACACTCCTCCTAGTTGAATTCGACCCCAACCCTAGCCTAACGACGTGCCTTAAAGGGCCAAAAATCTGAGAAAAGATAGAAAAATAAATTTCAAAAGGTTTTTCTATTGTGTAATCAACTATGCAGATGGCTAGTGCTTGATCCTTGGGAGACGGAGTCCAAAGGGAGACCTATTAATGGAAAAATCAAACTTCAGTATGGAGTAAGGGCAACAAAAACCCTATCTCTTTTTATGAGGGGATGAAATCGTTGAAGAGAGCTTAACCTGAAGATTCATTTAAGGGATTGTCACAAATTATTTCAGGGTAATGCATACAATTCTTTGCCAAGATTTCATAGAAAAATATTCATTAAAACTAGCACATAAAAACCCTAACAATAACCATTCCATGCAATAGCCATAAAGTGATAATCGATAAGTAGAATACTTACAAGAAATGTATGAACCAATCCTTTATTATCCCAAAATTATGCCTCCACAACAAGAGAAAGTCTCCAAAAGCAAAATCTCTACAATAGATCACATCTCCACAAGTATACAAGACACTTCCAGCTAGGCCAAAATCCTCTAGGGAGGCTGAGTTCTCCACAAGCGATGATGAAAATGAAAGTGAGGTGACCTCTATTTATATGTGGTCTACCTCAATGAATTTTAACTAATGAATGCCCCTAAAACAAGTTTGACATGAATTAGACCTTGGGTTACAAGCCAACCCACTAGCTTAATGATAAAACAAGCCATAAATGCCCACACGTGTGAGTTGTAGCCTCCAAAATGTTGATGTCATGCCCTTTAAGGATCCAAATGCCATGTCATGATGTGATAAGGCTGGAAAAGTGTCAACGTGCCAAAATCATTAAAAAATTGAGTAGTGTCCCTCAAATCCACCTCAAATTTTCCTATGTGGCCCCAAATCCAGCTGGGACGTCTCCATGTCATCTCCATGGGTCTCCAACTATCAAAATAAGGCCTCCTCTCTCAAGTGTTAGGGCTTCTCCAAATGCAACAAGCCCTCCCTAGTCTCTAAAGGGAAGACCATCCTAATTTGGGCTCTGAATCAAGTCCTGCCCATTAGGTTCTATCAAGGCCATCCTGGGGTCATGCTAGGTCCAGTGGTGCCATCATCAAGAATCTTCTATGCTAGTTTAAAGTATACCAACGTCTTGGGTCCTAAGGGTGCTCTGAGATATGCAACATCTGCTCAAATTGTCAGGAGGCCGAACTCTCTCAACGTTGCATCTGCTAAGCCATCCATCTCTCTGAGAAGGCCTAGGTACCTGTGGAGTGGGTGCCCTCAAGGCTTGGGTTGTTGTGGACCCCCTGAAAAAACCAACATGAACTCAAGTGAAAGCAACCATCCTTCAAAGACTAAGATCATATGAGCATTTTATTAGTTTTTGTAGCATCAGATGGTGTTCTAGTGTCAAATTCTGTGGAGAGGCTAAAACACACGAGATCTCCAGAACCTAGAAATCGTTTTTGGAAATTACACCTAGAGACAACTCAATTAAATTAATTGATCGATAATTACAAACGCCTAAGTCTAACTTAGGGAAATCGATTAATTAGTGGGAATTGATTGAGAAAGGTGAGAATTCTCTTGAAACTCACATGGATCGACTTAGAAATGATCTTAGTCATCAATAAGGATTTAATTGTGGTCATTGGTGATCCAATTGGAGATTATAAGAGGAGGTCGATGGGGTTGGAGAAGAACAAACTTGAGGTCGAGTTCCTTGGCAGAGATTGAGCTTCCCAATTGCAGTGATTTAGCATATAGGAGAGTTTGAGCCAAAGAGGGGACGCAAAGACAGTGAGGGGCAGAGACAATGAGTCCAGAGGAGGGTTTCTAGATCTGGAGAGGCAATAACAACTGATAGAGGTATTCCACAACAGATCTGCGCAGGGACTGCGTAGATGCTTCAGTGAGCAGTTCGATTTAGCTGAGAGGGAGATCAATTAAGCTTCCAAAGGTCGGGAAAGTCTTCTAGAGGTTCGGAGAGTCATTTCCAGTAACAGAGTCAGGCATAGCGGCTTGATCAGAGAGGGTTTCCAGCCACACGTTTGAGGGTTTGCGCAGAAGTAGTGTAGAAGGGCTTGCGCAAGGGTTGGACGACCAATTTTCAAAGGGAGCCAAGTGCCAGGATTGCTTATGGAGAGAGAAATTTCCTCTCTAATTATTTTTGTCAGATATTTACTGATTGGATAGCTAGTTGGGCATCCATAGATTGTACTTAGAATTTCTCACTGTTGCATAATAATAAAACCCACATCTGCTGCACTGGTTTTCCCGCATTGGGTTTTTTTGGGACATTTGTCCAAAAGTAACTATGTCAAATTTTTATTTTGTGTGTGTTAACATTTTCTCAGTTTCTAGTTTATTTCCGCAATGTTTTATTTGTGAAAAAATTGCAGTGTGATTCATTCCATATTTTGCCATAACAAAATAAACTGCATAATTTATTTAGTCAAAAGAATTAATTCCAGTTGCTGCATTTCAAGTGATTTTTCACACATTTAAGTGGACCAAACTTGAATGTTAAGGGTATACTAATACTTCAAACAAGGATGACCTTTTGATATCTAACTAGACCAAGTCCTGTAACAGTGTTCCCTTGTAATATTCCCTCTTGGAAAAGATCCCAAAATAACGCTGAGTTTTTCTGAGTTTAATGAAATTTCTCAATGAGGAGTTTTATCAAACATTTTGATGGAAAACTGCTGTAAGTGCATTTTAATAAGTTCCACGCCAATTTGAGATACACCATGATAGGAAATGCCTCTAAATACTTCTCAATCTGCCATAATTTATATCCAGTACTTACATAATTAATTTAACTATGCACATTACATCAGTCAATAGGAACAATTTTATCCAATGGAAACAACTCAGAAAAATACCAGCAACACACATCTATTAATTTCTGAACTTGTAAATATGAGTACACAGTGCAAAATAATAGAGAGTCTGGAATCTGCTACAGCTCATTAATGCCACTGGTACTGTCCCAAAAATGAAGTGGATATTCTCTAATGTTCAGCCCAAGTTAAGTGTCAACGAACAGCCTCACAACAGGGAACTTGACTTCAATATAACAGTGGCAATGGTGCCATACACAAACCAGTAAGAGGGCAGCAAGTCAACCTCTTATTAGCAAATGATTATCGACTCCAAGAATACCAGATTCAACCTCCCTTCTTTTGGTAATGCCCACAACCAGCAAGCAAATGAAACTCAGCTCTGGTATCTATATTCTGGCCAGAGGTTTGACCCCTTAGAGAATCTGAACTCGTCCACCTTTTACTCTGCTATAAACCCTTCCCTTTTGATAAATAACTCAGCCACCAAGAGAATAATGTAGATGCTTCCCTGTAAATAAGGCTGAGTGAGGACCCCAGGACAGTCACATGTCGTCTGAAATCTTTAGTGCCAAAGATCTGGATTGGAAGACCACTGAATATTAAATTTTCTTGGAAAATCGACCTTGAGAGAATTGATCCTTGGTTTCAGATTTTGGCCTCCAACTGTTAGAGAAGAATTCAATCTGAGAAAAGACCACACGGCCCCTCTAGATGAAATGATTCGGCCTGGGGTTTAGATGGAAATTCAATCTCCTTAGCACACAACTCCGCCTTGGTAATTTGCTCCAGGATTTCAGCCCTCAAGGCAATGACAATTCGGCCTTCTTGGAGAGATAAGATTGGCCCTTGAAGAATTCGATCTTTTTCGACACTGAAAGCTTGCCTTCTTCCAATAACAATTTTGATCCACAAGCTGAAGCTCTTCTGCAAACAAATCCAAATAGATCTTCAAAATAAACACCTGAGACCAGTCCAATTAGGGTGGCAAATATTGTCCACTGAAGAAGGAGAAAATCTATCTAGGGTGGCAAATATTGTCCACCGAAGAAGGAGAAAATCTAGCGAGGGTGGCAAGAGATCCACCGAAACTAGGGTGAGAGGTTTCGCTTGAAACCCTCAATTTGAAACTCGCTTGAGTTTCTTTTCAATAGCAATGAGAAATGATCAACTAGGATAGAATGAATGGCAAATGATCCCCAACCTCTTTTTACAAAATATCAATTTGTTATCCCCAAACTTCTAGACTCCCTTTTAATATCATTTTATTGGTGGGGATCACTTTCCACTAATGACCTTTTGCCGCCCTTTTTAATAAAATAATATTTGCTGCCGTTTTCCAGTAAATAATGTTTACCTCCATTCTCCAATAAAATAATATTTGCCTCTATTCTCTAATAAAATAATATTTGCCCATTTTTATATTAATATCACCAAAATTGGGCAAAACTCCTTAGTGATTTCCATGCTCACAAAATTGGGGATATTAAATCCCAAGCTTGATATAGGTGGCTAAAAGTCAACCCTATTAGGTGTAATGTCATCTTCCAATTAATTGCCCATGGGAGGACGAAATAGCCTATCCAACCGCATAGGCTATAGTCATTGATAAGGGAGGAAACCCATTATCCAATGTTTTTGGGGCAACATTGGGTAAATTTGGGTGATTGGGGCAAAAATCTTGTGTATGAAGCCAAAATTGGGGCCAAGTTGAGGGAACTTAACCCCTCACACTAAACTAAGGAAAAGAGACCCCATAAGGAATCTATAAATAAGAAAGAGATGAAATCATTTCATCATCATTGATTGGATTGGATATTTCTGTTTTTGTGAGCTAAGACTCTATTGTCGCACAGATTGTCATGACAATGCTTAGACCGGGGGCTGTCATCCTGATCCCCGATCTCTCCGTTTACGCTGTCTCCCATGGCTAAGGGGGGTAGACCCTATGGGACAATGGATGACCAACTGTGGACCAGTTGGGTTGGGAGACACAGCAAGGGGAAACAAACACTTGTTTCATTTTAGAAATCAATAGACCAGTGCCTTATGGAATTAATGATTAAATGATTATTTATCAAATGCCGCAGAAATATGAACTCATTAACAATCATTTATCATCAAGTAACCCAAGCAAAATGCCAGATATTCAACAAAAGTACAATGCCTTAATAATGATCCAGCAATTAAAATTTCTAAAGATAAATGCTTTAAATAACCACGCAAATTTTAAATGCTAACCAATTATCACTTTCATATAGCTAATCTTCAAATGAACATTTGAGCATGTTTAACCACATAAAAATGATAAATATAATCCCACATCAAAAATCTATTAGCCTTTTTCAAAAATTTTATTTTTTTATAATTCTATGCTAAAAAACATAAGATAGAACAAAAATTAAAATCCTAAATTAAAATCTAATCTAAACTAAAATCTAATAAAAAGGAGCTTTTTAAGCTTTTACAAATTATTATTTATTATTTTTTTTGATTTATTCTAAAATAAAATAAAACTAAACTAAACTATAACCAAATCTAATTTAAACCTTTTTATTTTTTAAAATTAGAAAAAAAAGAATTCAAAGATTCTAAAAAAAATAAAAAAGGGATTTTTTTTTTTTAACTTTTTACTTTTTTATGAAAATTTTTAATTTTTCATATATAAAATCCTAAGCTTAATATACGTATAACCTAAATAAATAAACTAAAGATTAATATAATAAACCTTAGATCTAAATTTAAAACTAAATGAAAATCTAAACTAAAATTAAATTAAAAAAAAGCTAACGTGAACAACAAATAAACTAGACCCAAATAATAACTATGCCTAAATCGAAAATGAAACCTGTTTAATCTTACCCATACTTCACAAAAAAATCGAATGTGTATTGTTGTGGTTATCTTTTGCAGGTTTGCGAGGAGCTTGAGTAGACGAGGGATAGGAGAAGCTACAGGTCGAAGGAGTGATGGAGTTGTGGAGGGAATTGCGGCTAAGTGAAGAAATGACCAGTGTAGGGCAAGGAAGGCTTGAAAATAGCGAGGGTCGTGTGAGGATGGACGTGAGGAACGCAGAGGGAGCTGGAGCGGATTTGATTGTGCGAGGGGAAATGCTCTGGCCGCAATGAAATTGCAGGTGGACGGATGGCAAGGAAAACGCTGCGCAAAAAAGAAAAAAAAGGTTGCTGCGGCGTATAGGCGATGCATGAGGGGCAGTGTGTTTTTATTTTTATTTTTTTGTTTGTTTGCAATTGCTGGAATGAATACGCATAAGAGAAGGGACGTAGGTCGGATGGGGCTACAACAAAGAGAAAAAGGACAGCGGATGAGAGAGCTGACGGAGTTTTGAAGGAGCTATGGCAGAAAGATGCAGCGGCGAGGAGAATGTTGTTCTGGCAATGATGAGAGGAGGGATCTGTAGGTGCAGGAACGCGAGGGATGGCTGCGAGCAATGTGGAGAAGGAAGCCATGTGTGTGGCAGTAGCAAAAAATTGCATGCCCTAGAAAATTTCGAAACTTTTCAATGAAAATGAAACGCCATGCAACAACAGATAGATGACAAAATTCTCCAGAAAAATTGATAAAAAAAAAATTTCAGATCCTGTTGCTGTAGATTTGCCTGCTGAAAACCCCACGAAAAATTCTCCAGACCTGTAACCTGCAATAGCAAAACAAAATACCCAGAAACAATATGTGCAAGGAAGAAAACTGAAAACCCTAAACCAGTGAAAAAAATTTACAATATTTACAAATTTTCGACTCTTAAGCAGCTAGATTTGTCAATAATCCACAATAATATTTTCAGAATTCTAAATTTAATGTGAGATACTTCAGAAAACCCTGCATGCATTCATAAAAAATTTCAAATGATAAGCCCAGGATTAAAACTAGTTGGGCTCTTTCAGAAAACGCAATGCAGGAGTTCGCTGGTTCAGCCGACAACTTCCCCTAACGCTTGGTAAACTCAAAACTAAGATTTCCTGCACAGCTTAAAATCAACCATTAACATAGAGGGAGAAAACAATAGTGAAATCCAGATCAAATGGAGATACCTGCCATTATATTTCAGAATCTAAACTATCATTCAAACCCCAAAGATCAGACAAGATACCTGTGCCTAAATCAATCTTCATCAAGCTATTATCAATGACTGAAAATAAAATTATGCAGAAAAATAAATCATCTTACAACACTTTCAGAAGAGTAACACTAGCAAGATTTCAACCCCAAAGTCTTTCTTTATTGCACAAAAAAAAATGACTACAAGAGAGCTTTCTTTAGCACCAGACTCTCAGATCCAATCTTCTGATCTCAAATGACCCCTAGCACCTTATTTAAAGGAAAATTTCCCAACGGCTAGTTCGAGTGATCCATGTCAAACTAATCTCGATCATCGATGAGGATCAAGATTTCTTTTAATCTCATTCATCAAATTTTTTAAATGCATTTTTAATATATTAAAAAAATTAAAATTCTGCATTTATTTACTCAAAAATTGGACGTATTATTAATTTTTATTTTATTTTTTTAAAATTTTTTATTTAATTTTATTTATTTATTTATTATTATTATTAATAATATATATATATATATATATATATTTTTTTTTTTAAATTTTGTTTTTAATTATTTTTTCAAATTTAAAATTATTATTATTTTATTTTAATTTTTTAATTATTATTATTATTATTATTATTTTTTTTAATTTTTATCTTTTGGATCTTTGAACTTAGCCTTTGGAAAAATTACCTAGGACCTTGGACTTAGGACTTATGAGGGGATTAAAACATTTTCTAACCCTCAAGACACTTTACGTCACGACTTTTACAATTTTACATCTCAAGGGGGAAAACCCATTTGACATAGACCCTCATAGACCACCCAGTTCTGCGATCAAATATAATCTAGCAGATCAACGCACTAGGATTCCCCTAAGATTCTAATGACAAAATTCATTCCGGCTTTGGGGTTAGGTTGAAGGAAAGCTCTGTCGATCATGGATCAGTGAGACAAGAAACCTTTCGGAATGTAGATTATCACTAGAAAATTAGGTCCACCTAGGCAATTTACATGCATGACTCAGATCTGCTAAGATTATTTACAATTTACACATGCAGACTGGGTTTACAACATCAGATGATCATGTCGACGATGACTGTTGAATGGCACAGACATATTGATCAAGCGCTATCCTTTTTGCGAAAAAGGGGGTGCACTGCTAATGGGTAGTTGACATGTAGTGGTCAACATCTAGCTCTACTTGGGGACACGTTGCTGCACTGTAGGAATGTGAGAATCCAGAATCTGCATCCACGCAACACAACAAAAAATAAGTAGCGTCCAACCAAAAAATCATCATATAACATTAAGCACATGAAAGATATAAGCTCTTCATTTATTAACTACCTGGAAAAGTAAATTTAATCCTAAAACATAAATGAAAATGCTGAAAAAACAAGGAGTAGGGTTAGAAATATAGAGGATGCCCCATGGCATCAGATGTGTTCAATATAGTGTACACTGAGCATTTGCCTGCTTTCAGGCAAATCTGTCAGCTGCTTGCCGGATGTGCCATGTCCAATTTTGCATATGGTAGGACTTTTCCCTATCCGAAAATCAAGCTGCTCACGGCCATCTGATACATCAAATCTTCTTCTCGTTCTCTTTCTTTTGCGCTTTCTCTTTGTGGCAGACTGTATCACTGATGACGTGGAACTTTCTGCTTCAAAGCCCTCAGATGAAGTATGTAAGATATGCGTGACATGTCTTTCTTCATTTTGCATCTACCTTGCCAAGCATGACGGATCAATCTCACAGGTGCCATGAGTTATAACTTGATCTTCAATGACTGGTGGATTAACCGTGTGAGCATCAATCTGATTATTAATTTCCCTTTTGTCTAGGTCACCTTCAATTATCCACTTTTCAGTGGAACAAAGGAACTCATAATATGATGGAGCTTGCTCTAACAGATAAGGAGGCTCCGATCTATTGACGTTCCCTCGTTTCTTTCATCTTCTGACAGTTGTTGAAATTTCTGAACCTGCATTTTTAATGGCATCTATCTGACTAGAGTGTTCAACCTTCATAGCACTAATTTCCCTGGCATGGTCTTTTTCCATGGTCAATAATTTATCTTGCATAGAATTAATTTCCTTATCATGATTAGCTTTCATGGTAGTCATATTTTCCTCTAAGCCTGATAACTTGCATTGCATAAAACTAATTTATGTGTCATGATTAGTTTTCATGGCCTCAATTTCCTTAACATGTTGATTTTGCATGATCTCTATCTCCCTATTACGTTTTTCCAGGTGGGTGCATAAAGTTCTCACATCATTGGCATAATTAGTTTGATTGATCTCCATATTTTTTACCAGTCGCATTAGTTCTTGTATAATTTGCCTCTAATGTTCCTTTTCATTGTCGACACTGATTTTATAATTTGTTCCTACTTTTCCACTATCATGGATTTGATCTGCAATGGTACAGGTGGATGGCACATTCTGATATGAAGAATTTTCCTGAAATCTTTCATCGACAGCTGGACCTTTTACAGGATTACTTTCATTCTGTTGCACAATTTTAGGGGCACAAGGCAAGCTATCTGGATCACCATATCTATCTTTAAAAACATCGACAATGTCTTGTAAAGAAGTGAAAGAATTTTCAGGACAATTATTAAACCAGTTCAAAGCATCACCCTTTAAAGAACGAACAAATAGACACATTTTGACATCTTCATGGTTATATTGAGGAAGTCTACAATATATGATCATTACACAAGTAAACTTGTTTAAATGCTTTCTAACAACGACCGAATCACCACCTGAGAACAAAAATAATTTAAAAATGGCCTCTTCCGGAAAATCATGGAGATTATCAGTAAAATGACATGGTTTAAACGAATAATCCATGATGAATAACGAGGGACCAAATGGGTCATAGAACGAGATCTTTGCTCAAGAAAATCAATAGATGAAAGAAGTGGAGTCGCCACTTGAACAATGAATCTAATTCTAGGATCCAAAAAGCAACAAACAAGCTGATATAAGAGAGGCTTCTTGTCTGGGAAAAATAAATGAAAAGAAATGGAGTCGCCACCTAGACAATAAATGAACTGAAGAGTAGGTACCGATATGACGAAAGATAAGATCCAAATGATGCCAAAAAATATTGAATCTGCCAGCTCAAATAAGAGATGAGAAAGATGAAAGAATGATGAATGTCGAATAAACCAAGGACAGAAAAAATTCTATCCCCGGCAACGACGCCAAAAAATGTTGTCGCACAGATTGTCACGACAATGCTCAGATCGGCGCTGTCACCCTGATCCCCGATCTCTTTGTTTAAGCCGTCTCCCGCGGCTAAGGGGGGTAGACCCTATGGGACAATGGATGACCAACTGTGGACCAGTTGGGTTGGGAGACACAATGAGGGGAAACAAACACTTGTTTGATTTTAGAAATTAATAGACCAGTGCCTTATGGAATTAATGATTAAATGATTATTTATCAAATGCTGCAGAAATATGAGCTCATTAACAATCATTTATCATCAAGTAACCCAAGCAACATGCCAGATATTCAACAAAAGTACAATGCCTTAATAATGATCCAACAATTAAAATTTCTAAAGATAAATGTTTTAAATAACCACGCAAATTTTAAATGCTAACCAGTTATCACTTTCACATAGCTAATCTTCAAATGAACATTTAAGCATGTTTAACCACATAAAAATGATAAATATAATTCCACATCAAAAATCTTTTAGCATTTTTCAATTTTTTATTTTTATTTTTTATTTTATTTTTTTTATAATTCTAAGCTAAAAAATATAAGAAAAACAAAAATATAAAATCCTAAATTAAAATCTAATCTAAACTAATCTATAAAAGAGTTTTTAAGCTTTTACAAATTCTTTATTGTTTATTTATTTATTTATTTTGATTTATTCTAAATAAAATAAAACTAAACTAAACTATAACCAAATCTAATTTAACCTTTCTATTTAAAAAAATAAAATCAAGATTCTAAAAAAATTAAAAAAGGGACCTTTTTTTTTTAACTTTTAACTTTTTTTATGAAATTTTTTAATTTTTCATATATAAAATTCTAAGCTTAATATACGTATAACCTAAATAAATAAACTAAAAATTAATATAATAAAACTTAGGTCTAAATTTAAAACCAAATGAAAATCTAAACTAAAATTAAATTAAAAAAAATCTAACGTGAACAACAAATAAACTAGACCCAAATAATAACTATGCCTAAATCGAAAATGAAACCTATTTAATCATACCCATACTTCACAAAAAAAATCGAATGTGTATTGCCGTCTATTGCTGTCGTTTTCTTTTGCAGGTTTGCAAGGAGCTTGAGCAGACGATGGATAGGAGAAGCTGCGGGTCGAAGGAGTGGAGTTGTGGAGGGAACTGCGGCTAAGTGAAGAAATGGCCAGTGTAGGGCAAGGAAGGTTTGAAAACAGTGAGGGTCGCGTGAGAATGGACGTGAGGAACACAGAGGGAGCTGGAGCGGATTTCACTGCACGAGGGGAAATGAGCTGGCCGCAATGAAATTGCAGGTGGACATCTAGATGGCAAGGAAAGCGTTGTGCAGAAAAGAAAAAAATGGTTGTTGCAGCGTATAGGTGATGTGTGAGGGACAAAGTGTTTTTTTTTTAATTTTATATTTTGTTTGTAGGTGTTGGAATGAATACGCATAAGAGAAGGGACATAGGTAGGATGGGGCTGCAGCAAAGAGAAAAAGGATAGCGGATGAGAGAGCTGACGGAGTTTTGAAGGAGCTATGGCAGAAAGATGAAGCAGCGAGGTGAATGTTATTCTGGCAACGATGAGAAGAGGGATCCGTAGGTGCAGGAACGTGAGGGATGGCTGCGAGCAGCGTGGAGAAGGAAGCGACGTGTGTGGTAGCAACAAAAAACTGCATGCCCTAGAAAATTTCAAAAGTTTTCAATGAAAATGAAACGCCAGGCAGTAGCAGACAGATGACAAAATTCTCCAGAAAAACTGATAAATTTTTTTAGATCCTGTTGTTGCAGATTTGCTTGCTGAAAACCCCACAAAAAATTCTCTAGACTTGTAACCTGCAATAGCAAAACAAAATACCCAAAAACAATATGTGCAAGGAAGAAAACTGAAAACCCTAAACCAGTGAATTTTTTTTTACAATATTTACAAATTTTCGACTCTTAAGTAGCTAGATTTGTCAATAATCCACAATAATATTTTTAGAATTCTAAATTTAATGTGATACTTCAGAAAACCCTGCATGCATTCATAAAAAATTTCAGATGATAAGCTCGGGATTAAAACTAGCTGGGCTCTTTCAGAAAATGCAATCCAGGAGTTGTCTGGTTTAGCCGAGAACTTCCCCTAATGCCCGGTAAACTCAAAACTAAGATTTCCTGCATAGCTTAAAATCAACCATTAACATAGAGGGAGAGAACAATAGTGAAATCCAGATCAAATGGAGATATCTGCCATTATATTTCAGAATCTAAACTATCATTCAAACCCCAAAGATCAGACAAGATACCTGTGCCTAAATCAATCTTCATCAAGCTATTATCAATGGCTGAAAATAAAATTATGTAGAAAAATAAATCATCTTACAACACTTTTAGAAGAGTAACACCAGCAAGATTTCAATCTCAAAGTCTTTCTTTATTGCACAAAAAAAATGACTACAAGAGAGCTTTCTTTAGCACTAGACTCTCAGATCCAATCTCCTGATCTCAAATGACCCCTAGCACCCTATTTAAAGGAAAAGTTCCCAACGGCTAGTTCGAGTGATCCATGTCAAACTAATCTCGACCGTCAATGAGGATCAAGATTTCTTTTAATCTCATCTGTCGAATTTTTTAAATGCATTTTAACATATTAAAAAAATTAAAATTCTGCATTTATTTACTCAAAAATTTGACTTATTATTATTATTTTTTTTTTTATTTTTTTATTTATTTTTTAAATTAAATTTAATTAATTTTATTTTTTTATTTTTTATTTTTAAAATTTAAAATTTTTTATTATTTTTATTTATTTTAATTAATTAATATTATTTTTATTATTATTTTTTTTAATTTTTTTTTTTTTTGGATCTTCGAACTTAGCGTTTGGAAAAATATTACCTTGGACCTAGGACTTAGGACTTATGAGGGGAATAAAACATTTTCTAACCCTCAAGACACTTTACATCATGACTTTTACAATTTTACATCTCAAGGGGGAAAACCCATTTGACATAGACCCTCATAGACCACCCAGTTTTGCGACCAAATATAATCTAGCAGATCAAAGCACTAGGATTCCCCTAAGATTCTAATGACAAAATTCATTCCGGCTTTGGGATTAGGTTGAAGGGAAACCCTGCAGATCATGGATCGGTGAGACAAAAAACCTTCCGGAACATAGATTATCACTAGAAAATTAGGTCCACCTAGGCAATTTACATACATAACTCAGATTTACTAAGATTATTTACAATTTACACATGCAGACTGGGTTTACAACATCACATGATCATGTCGACGATGACTGTCGAATGGCACAGACATATTGATCAAGCGCTATCCCTTTTGCAAAAAAAGGTGGTGCACTGCTAATGGGTAGTTGACACGTAGTGGTCAACAGGCTCTAAGGGTTTTAAGATCCCTTCTTCTTTTGATTGGTTTCAATGGTGATGATCCCACCCAAGCTAATCCCCTCCATTTTGTTATAGCATAATATCTTGAGATATCTCTTACTTGTTTTGGCAAGTGAGAATGGGACTTTTCTGTGGTTTGTCTAGCCACCGAGTTTTGGCTAAGGAGATTCTAAGGCAGCAAAGATCCTTTCTAGGGCACCAAGACCAATTTGTGAATATCCTAGCTCAGCGAGGTCCTTCTTGATCAGGAGAAGGTTTGTTCTATGGTATAAGCTCAATTTGAAGCATTATTAGGGCACCGAAACCCTTACTTTGATTACTAGTGGCTTTTCGGTGGTAATACATGTCCTAGGGCATGTGACTCACTTGAGATAAGAGTGGTTTGTTGATTTCTGTAGCATCGGATGTGCTCTAGCCTCGAGATTTTGTAGAGAGGCTAAGACACATGCATTCTCCACTACCCAGAAATCGTTTGGGAAATTTCCACCTAGAGATGATTTAATTAAAATAATTAATTTTTTTAAATGGTTCCCTAAGTCTAAACTTAGGAAATCTGGTTAATTAAAGGGTATTAATTAAATCTAGTGCGAATCTTCTAGAAAAAGACGAATATCAACTCCCAGTTAATCTTAGCCATTGATTATGTTTTAATCTTCGTTGTTGGTGCTCCAACGAGAGATTATAAGGAGTTCGATGGGCACTTGGAGAACACACTTGTGCAGTTCGATTTTGCTGGGAAGTCGATTTCCTGAGTAGCAACTGTGAGTTGTCGGAGGCGATGCAATAAAGTTGAAGCAGCGAGAGAGGGGCAGGGATAGTATACCGGAGGAGAGTTTTCCCAGATCCGGAGAGTGCAAGGCAGAGAAGGCAGAGAGAGGTTCAGAGAGGCAGCACAATGCCATGTAGGAGTATTTGAGATTTAGTGCCGGAAGCCGAGGTGTGAGACCGGAGGGCCAAAGGGTCAAGTTTCCAGTTAGCAGAAGATCAGAGGAGGAGGTGACGCAGTCCTTAGAGGCTGTGATGCAGATCTCCGTAGGATGACGCAGAGGTTGCACAGAGGTAGCGTGGGGCTAGCCATCTAGAGCCCGGATCAGATTCGGATTGCGAGTGACAGTGTGAGATTTTTCTCACTAATTCTTTGCCAGTTTATTCTCTGTATCAGATTGCTAGTTTGGGCATCTAATGATTTGTACTCAGATTATTATTGCATAATAATAAAACCCTCAGCGGCTGCACTAGTTTTCCCACATTGGCTTTTTCCGGGGATGTTTGTCCAAAAACAACAATGTAATTGTGTGTGTGTTTATTTCTCTCCCGTGCAATATTTAGTTTTCGTAGTATTTTATTTTGTGCAGGTTGCGGTGTATGTATTTCGATATTTGTCATAGAAAATTGCAAGTAATTTGTTCAAAGTAATTTAACAAATAGGAGAAATATCATCATTTTGCTGCAGTAGAAATCGGGTCACCAATTTTTCACATGGTATCAAAGCACAGATGGTAAGTTAAAGAGCTCAGTTGTAGGTGGAAGAGGGAGTTCGAAAACACTGCGTAGGCAACATTTCAAAACCCCAGAGTGACAGCGCAGCCATTGGCCAGGAGCGCTAATTTTCATGGAAAATTACTTCTCTGAGTGAGTCGACAGAGAGTAAATTTTCCAGTTCGAAAATTCGCAGAGGGAGGAGCGTAGCAGTTTCCACGCAAAGCAAATCTTCAACTGGGACGCAGTCATTTTGCAGCAGCTGCTGGCAGAATAGCGTCAGAAGGAGGGAGAGCACATACTGAGGGAATTCTTTCCTCAGGGGACTTCTAGCCATGAAGTTCGAATTTTCCCAACAGAGCAACAATAGATGTGTGTAGGATTTCTCACTTCCGAAGGGATTGCGAATAGCTGGGCAGCAGCTGCGCATAGGAGAAGAGGAGGAGTTCGACATATTCTTTTAGAGAGATGGCATCAATTGGATTGAGAGATCAAGATCGGTTAGACGAAGCCTTCAACTATGTGATCTGGAAGGCTAGAATCTCCTGCCTTCTAGATGAGCATGATCTCAAAACTTATGTTGATAGTGTGGTAGCTGTACCTACCAATGCAAATCCACTCAAGAAGTACAAGAAGGAGATGGCAAGAACTAAGAGGTTTATTCTCGATGGGGTTCGAGATCATGTGGTATCTCACATAGCTGGCAAAGATACTACTCGATAGATGAGGGAGGCACTAGCTACGCTATAGGATCTTCCGAGCAACGAAATATGTATCTTGGGGAGAAGCTGAGATGCACAAGGATGCAGAAAGGTGAGTGTGTAGACCCCTTTCTTACTAGGCTTCAGGATGTCCAGGATCAGCTGGCTTCAGTAGGATCAACACCCCAGCCTACAACGTTTGTACGATTAGTGTTGAACAACGTTTCTGAAGATTGGCAATTTCTCGTCCAGAGTATCCTGGGCAGAGAAAAATTGGCTGATCTGGAACATTTGTGGGTTGATCTACAGCAAGAGGAGATGAGGCGTGATCTGGTGAAGGCCACCATCAGTGGTAGCAATAGCAGTGGGACGAAGCAAGTGAAGGAAGAGGACGACGTGGTCCTTGCATCAAAGGGGCAGCAGGAGCGATGCAGAAGAAAGAAGGACATTTCGAAGATCAAGTGCTTTAGGTGTGGTGAGATGGGCCACTACAACACTCAATGTCCTTTCAGAAAGACATACAAGGAGGAGAAGCAGGATCAACAAGCTACATTCGCTGAGATCGACGGGCTGTCCTCCAGATTGGAGGAAGAGTTTGCCATGATTGCCGAGTTACCTCCAGGGATCAGGTGGGGTGATCTGGAACTGTAGCCCGAGAGAGCTATAGGATGGGCAGGATTCTTGAGGAGGTCCATCTCATGAATCAGTACCTTGCTATGGGAGCCCAAGACATGCAGTAGTAGGATGGATTAGTGGCAGTAAGTGCAATCAGGTACCAGAGTGACAGATGCAGTAGCAGGTAGCAGGTCAGATACTAGGTAGTGCAATGCAGAGTTGACAACAATGCATATGGAACAAAGCAGAGTTAGCAGTAGCGCAGAGGCTTCAGTGACCGCGCAGAGTCTAGCAGTAGTCAGGACTCGGGGGACAGATGCATCATACTGACCATAGTTGGTTTAGTATTTTGGATGCTTTTCCATTGCAGTTGCAATAGTAGCATTTGAAGAAGGTTGTAGTGCAGGTGCATTGTTGGCAGCAGTTCAACAGAGTCAACAACAGCACATATGCAACAATCAGAGTTGCGCAGTGGTTGATGGGCAACAAAGCCAGACATCAACAACACATCAAGAGATGGTGCAGAGACAAAGTGATGCTTCAGTGAGTTGCAACACTAGAGAACATTCCTCTCTAAGAGGGAGTGTTGATTTCGGTAGCATCGAATGTGCTCTGTTGATTTCTGGTAGCATCAGATGTGCTCTAACTCTCAAAATTTGTAGGGACGCTTAGACACATGCATTCTCCAATACCCAGAAAGCGTTTTAGGAAATTCCAACTGGAGACAGTTTTATTAATATAATTAATTATTTTTAATGGGACCCTAAGTCTAAACCTAGGAAACCAAAATAATTAATGGGTATTAATCTAAAATGTGCGTGTAACTTCTAGAAGAAGACGAGGATCAAGCCAAAATGATCTAAGCCATTGATTAGAAGTTAATCTGGGCCGTTGGTTGTCCAGCAGAAAGATATAAGAAGAGGTTTGAGAGGCACTTGGAGAACACATAGAGGGGAGATCAGAAGTTCGATTTTATGAAGCAGAGCAACTGCAGGAGAGATTTTCAATAGTGATCTTTTGTAGAGAGGGGCAGGGATAGTATTCGAAGGGAAATCTTTCCCGGTCGGAGAATACTCAACAGAGAAGACAAAGAGAGATCCAGTAGACGCAGAAGCCTTGAGGGAGTCTAAAATTTGTTGGAGGGTTCGATTTTGGTCGCTGGAAGCTGGGGTGTGAGACCGGGATTGCAGAAGTCAGAATCTCAGAGGCAAATCAATCAGTTGGGAAGAGTGACGCAGGGCCTAGACAGTGTGACGCTACGCTGACACAAACACTGCGCAGAGGCAACCAACGACTGTTCCTTCAAGGGCTGGATCAGCCAAGACATCCAGTGATACTGTGAGGTAATCTCATAGATCTCTTTGTCAGTGATATTCTCTGTAATTGGATTGCCGGGAAGACATCCAAAGATTGTATTCAGAAATTACTATTGCATAATAATAAAGCCCTCAAAGCTGTTGTGCCGATTTTCCCGCATTGGGTTTTTTTGGGGACATTTGTCCAAAATAACTATGTAGATTTGTTGTATTTCTTTCTTGTTCAGTTTCTTGTTTCTGCTTATGATTTAATTAGTGTAGGTTGCAGTGTATTAGTTTCGATATTTAATGTAGGAAATAGTAAGTAACTTGATTAAGAAATTAACAAGTAGGAGAAAATTAATTAGTTGCTGCAATAGAAATTTGGGCATCCAAATTCACATGGTATTAGAGCTGTAGGTGAAATAAGAGAACATTGCCGGGAGAGCCCAGTGTTGAAGGAGGAAGGGAGTTCGAAATTCTTGCAGAGGCAACAAATTGAATCCCCAGAGGGATTGTGTAGTTCAGGCTAGGAGGGCTAGATTTTCGTGGTAAATCTCTCTTTGAGTGAGTCGACAAAGAGGTAGGATTTCCAAATCGAAATCTGTCAACGATAGAGGGAGCAGTGCAATAGTAGCCTCAACGAAGAGGGGTTCTTGGTTTGATGCAGTTTTCTGCAGGCAGTTGCTGGGCAGAAAGACGTTAGAGGAAAGAAGAGATACATTGGGAATTTCTTCCTCAGAGAATTCCTAGCTAGGGAATTTGAATTCTCATTTGTTGAGCAGCAACAGAAGAGAGGAGGTGATTCGACTTTTTCGATTGACAGAGATGGCAACCAGTGGATTGAGAGATTAGGATCGGTTGGATGGTTCATCCAACTATGTGATCTGGAAGGCAAGGATGTCATGCCTTCTGGATGAGCATTTTCTCAAAGTCTACGTCGATAGTGTGGTAACTAAGCTCGTAGATCTAGATCCGCTTAAGAAGTTCAAGGGAGAATGGCGAAGTCAAAGAGAATGATCCTCGACGGAGTGAAGGATCATAATCTGTCACATTGCTGGCAAAAACACTGGCAAGGAGATGTGGGATGCATTGTCGACACTATATCAGGGATCTTTCGAGCAACAGAAGATGTACTTGGAGCTGAAGATGAGGTCTATGCAGATGTAGAAAGGGGAACGCATTGATTCGTTCCTTGCAAAGCTTCAAGAGACTTGAGATGAGCTTGCAATTGTGGGCTTAGCACCTCAAGGTTTCGAGATGGTAAGACTGGCCCTAAATTTAGTATTTGAGGATTGGCAAGTCTTTGTGCAAAGCATCTTGGGCAGGGCGACTTTGCCAAACTAGGATTAAATGTAGGCAGCTCTTAAGCAAGAGGAGCTGAGGAGGGACTTAGTCAAGTGTAAACTTGACGGAAGCAACAATAGTGGGTTGAAGCCCAAGGAGGAGGAAAAAAATGCAGCCCCCGCATCCAAGGGGCAACAAGAGCAACGAAAGAAGAAGAAAGATGTTTCGAAGATCAAATGATTTAGGTGTGATGAATTCGGTCACTACGCAACACAGTGTCCTCTCAGAAAGAAGGACAAAGATAAGAAGCATGATCCGAAGGTTGTAGCCGTGAAGATCGAGGAGGAGGAGTTCGCCATGACATCCCAGGCATCTCCAGGAGGGAGGTGGGGTGATTTAGAGTTGTAGTTCGAAAGGACTCTATATGGGAAAGATCCTTGAGGAACCCACCTCTTGAATCAATTCCTTGCTATGGGAGCTTAGATCAGAAGTAGCAGGATGGGCCAGTGTCAGTTGGTGCAGAGGAGTGCCAGAGTGACGGTTGCAGTGGCTAGTAGCGCCAAAGATTGAGCAGAGTTGGCAGCAGTGCAGATAGCACAGAGTAGAGTTCAACAGAAACACAGAGGCTTTAGAGGGTCAATGTAGAGATTAGCAGCAATCAGAACTCCAGCAACGAGATACATCATACTGAACACTAGTTCAGTAATTTGGGATGCTCTTTCGTTGTTGATGCAGTAGCAACAAAAGTTGGAGAAGGTTACAGTGCAGATGCAGTTGGCAATGACAATGCTAGCAGCAACACAGATGCAAAATTGAGAGGTTGTTGCAGTAGGGATGCAGTGTTGACAGTGGCAGGGTCAGCAGTAGTACAGATGCAACATCTGTGCAGTAGTTGGTAGACAGGATGTTAGACATCCACAACACAGAAGGAGATGTTATAAAACAGAGTAATGCTTTAGCAGGTTGCATTGCTAGAACCTAGAGCACATTCCTCGTTAAGAGGGAGTGTTGATTTCTGGTAGCATCGGATGTGCTCTAAGTCTCAAAATTTGCAGGGAGACTTAGACATATGCATTCTCCAATACCCAGAAATCGTTTTAGGAAATTTCGTTGGGAAACAACTTTATTAAAATAATTAATTATTTTTAATGGGACTCGAAGTCTAAACTTACGAAATTAAAATAATTAATGGTTATTACTCTAAACTATGGGTTGAACTTCTATAAGAAGACGAGGATCAAGCCAAAATGATCTAAGCCATTGATTACAGTTAATTTGGGCTGTTGGTTGTCCAACATAAATATATAAGAAGAGGCTTGAGGGGCAGTTGGAGAACACATAGAGGAGAGATCAGAAGTTCGATTTTTTGAAGTAGAGCTGTGACCAAAGAGATTTTCGATAGTGATTTTTTGCAGAGAGGGGCAGGGACAGTATCCGAAGGGAAATCCTTCCTGGTTGAAGAATACTTAGTAGAGAAGACAGAGAGAGATCCAGCAGAGGCAACATAGAGCCAGAGAGGTTGGCGCAGAGCCACGTAGAGGCAGCGTAGGCTAATGTAGAGGTAACGCAAAAGCCTTGAGGGAGTTTGAAATTTGCTGGAGGGTTCGATTTCCATAGCTGGAAGCCGGGGTGTGAGACCGGGAGAGCAGAAGTCAGAATCTCAACGCAAATCACTCAATCGAGAAGAGTCATGCAGGTCCTAGACAGTGTGATGCTGGGCTAATACAGACACTGCGCAGAGGCAGCGCAGAGGTAGCCAGGGGTTGTTCATTCAAGGGCTGGATCAACGAGGACTTCCAATGATAGTGTGAGGTTATCTCACAAATCTCTCTGTCAATGATACTCTGTAATTGGATTGCCGGGAAGACATCCAGAGATCGTATTAAGAAATTACTATTGTATAATAATAAAACCCTTAGAGCTGCTGCACCGGTTTCCCGCATCGGGTTTTTCTGGGGACATTTGTTCAAAAATAACTGTGTAGATGTGTTGTATTTCTTTCTTGTTTCCGCTTATAATTTAAATGGTGCAGATTGCAGTGTATTAATTTCGATATTTGCTGTAGGAAACAATAAGTAACTTGATTAAAAAATTAACAAGTAGGAGAAACTTAATTAGTTGCTGCAGTAGAAATTTGGGTAGCCAAATTTTCACATGCTCTAGCCTTGAGATTTTACAGAGATGCTAAGACACATGCATTCTCCAATACCTAGAAATCGTTTGGGAAAATTCCACCTAGAGATGATTTAATTAAATTAATTAACTTTTTAAAATGGTTCCCTAAGTCTAAACTTAGGAAATTTGGTTAATTAAAGGGTGTTAATTAAATCTGGTGCGAATCTTCTAGAAAAAGACGAGGATCAACTCCCAATTAATCTTAGCCGTTGATGCTCCAAAGAGAGATTATAAGGAGTTCGATGGGCACTTGGAGAACACACTTGTGCAGTTTGATTTTGCTGGGAAGTCGATTTCCTAAGTAGCAGCTGTGAGTTTCTGGAGGTGATTCAGTAAAGTCGAAGCAGTGCGAGAGGGGCAGGTATAGTAGACCGGAGGAGAGTTTTTCCAGATCCGGAGAGTGCAAGGTAGAGAAGGCAGAGAGAGGTAACGTAGTGCCACGCAGAGGCAATGCAATGTTTCAGAGGGAGTTTGAAATTCTGTTGAGGAGCAATTGAGATCTAGTGTCGGAAGCTGGGGTGTGAGACTGGAGGGCCAATGGGTCAAGTTTCCAACCATCAAAAGATCAGAGGAGGTGATGCAGTCCCTAGAGGCTGTGACGTAGATTTGCGTAGGTTGACACAAAGGTTGCATTGAGGTAGTGTGGGGCTAGCCATCCAGGGCTAGGATGAAATTCAAATTGGCAGTGACAGTGTGAGATTTTTCTCACTACCTCTTTGCCAATTTATTCTCTGTATCAGATTGCCAGTTTGGGCATCTGATGATTCGTACTCAGATTACTACTGCATAATAATAAAACCCTCAGCTGTTGCACTGGTTTTCCCACATTGGGTTTTCTGGGGACGTTTGTCCAAAAACAACAGTATAATTGTGTGTGTTTATTTCTCTCCCGTGCAGTGTTTAGTTTTCGCAGTATTTTATTTTGTGCAGACTGCAGTGTATGTATTTCGATATTTGCTGTAGAAAACTGCAAGTAATTTTTTCAAAGTAATTTAACAAGTAGGAGAAATATCATCAGTTTGCTGCAGTAGGAATCGGATCATCGATTTTTCACATGGTTGAGGAGTAAACCTGACAACGAGCTATCCTAGGCACCTTTTGGAACAATAGAAAAACAATAACGTCTTGTTTAGGCCAGCAGATCCCTCCTAGAATGAGGCTGAGGCCATTCTAGAGCATCATCTGAGGTAATGTGCCTTCTCAAACCATTTGCTAGACAATAGCTAACACTAGGCAATCAAACCCTTCTAGGGTAATTTGTGATATACACAGAGTTCCTGTGGTCAAACTAGGGTTGCGATTTATTTTTAGTAGATAGCGAGGTCTGTTTCAATCTTCTGTGGCAGCAAAGCATATTGGAGGTAGCGAAGGCCCAACAACAACCCAAGAAAAATTTAGGAAACCTGAACATGTGGGTGCCGAATCCCAAAGAATCATTAACAAGCTAGACAAAAAAATTGGATGTGGTACATGGGGCTTGTAATGTGTGATGGAAAGTGTCAAGTATGATGTAGGGGATAATGAACACATTATCTCAATCCGAGTTTCCCAAGTAGTGCTCCTCCTATAACCATAAGGCCTCAAGGGAGGTCCCACTGGACTAGGGCTAAAGATTAACCCCCTGGTAAGGTGAGAGTAGATTTACAGTCAAGATCAGTCAATCTTCCAAATCACCCCTTTATCCATATTGAATGCCCAAAACAAACAAGTATAAGCACTTGATTGCAAAATTATCAAAGTACCTTTTGAATAGCAACCCAGCTTCTTCTAATTGGAAATGCGGATGGGGAGAAGTATGTGGATGATGCAAATGGTGGAGGCACATGGCATATCATCATCAAATAGTGTGGCTATTGGATGGCTAACTATTTGGTTGGTTGTCAAATGTAGGAGAAAACTTTTCGCCTATGGGGTTACCTGTTTTGGTGGGTAACAAACCTTACATGTTTGATAGGTTGGGAATTTATCACTGTCGACTATAGCAATGTACCTTCACATTGACAACCATAAATATGAAGTTTTAGAAAACCTTTCGAAGAATATCATTATTCTTGTTTTGGCCAAGGAATGGCATAGACTTATCTCCCATATGCAAAAGTTTGTCTTTTGATGATCTAACTTGAGTTGAAAGATAGAACGATTATTAAAACAACCTAACCGCCCTTAATTGACACACCTCCTTAGTGGAAGTGACTTGACCTTTCATAGTATGGTGATGTCTTTGAGGAAGCTAAAGATGTCATGATACACTGCTAAATTGGGTAGAAATTTGAGTAGATATCTATATCTCGCTTGCCGAACAAGTTGTCACATTAGAGATCCATATGGGAAAACAATGAGATCTAAGGCCAACTAGAAGAGCTCGTCAACCAAGGATGCATTTGACCAATTTGGTAATCACGTGGTAACTTAAATTCCTTTGCACTGAAAAAGGAGTGCTTGTGACACCTTTGTATCTATTTCTGGGTTGAAACTGTGTATCAAGAACACTTATCTCCTTCCCACATCAATGACCTCGTGGATCCACAGTTAAGGGAAAAGTACTACATTGAGATAGAGTTGAAGTCAGGATATCACCAAGTGCTAATCTTTCCTATTGATGCTTCAAAGACAAAATTTATAAAAAAAAGAGGGTTTGTACAAATGGTTAGTCATGCCTTGTAGCTTATCCAATGCATTGATAACTTTCATATGTCTAATGAGCAATGTTCTCATACCATTCATTGATTATTAATTGATCATCTACCTTAATGGCATATTTATTTTTAGTTGGACGTGGGAAGGGCATCTATAAAACATTTGGCAAGTGTTGAACACCCTCTGACAACAAAAAACATGGGCTAAATTGGGAAATTTCAAATTTTCTTTAACAATGTGAAAAATCTAGTTCTTCTTGTACATTAGTGACAACATCGGGATGCATTGTGCATGCCAATGTTGACCAGATCCATAGTATTCAAGATCGACTTGCACTGCATAACATCATAGAACTACGATAACCTAAAGGGCTTCATTGGTATTTTCTCTTGTGCTAATTCCTCAAAGGTCTCGAGATAAAATCTCATTGGGTCCTTTGGAGTTACTAGTTGCTTGTGCAAATACAATAGATCCTTTGGTTTAGAATTTTTAGGGAAGAAGGGTGGGAGCTTCATGTGGGTTGGCCTAGTACCTATTATGTAATGTTCCAAATTGAAATTTACAGCAAACAACAAAGACATGTACAAGGAAGTAGCAACAATAAACAAATTCCAAAAATATACATCAAAATACATAAGAAACTAAGCCAAACAACTGAGCCATTTTATTAACACAGAAATGTGAGTACATAAATGGCAAGGAATGATAGTTCCTGGGTCTACTATGCAATCTAGGGAAACCCCAGGTGAAATCTCACTAATCCAACTGCTGGAAATGGCTCCCACAAAATCTGCACACTGCCCAGAAATTTTGCTAATTGCTACTGGAAGGAAACTGAAATTATGACCTCAATAGTGCCTGGATCGATTTGAAGTTGTAGCCACAAACTCCTCTCCAATAACCCAGGAATACCCAAAAAAGGTTTGGCCTAAGTCCAAGCCAAAATTGAACCCACAATGTGATGCAAACTTCCCAGCTAACCAACAATACGCCCTACTATAATAATGTACGATTCTGGCTTGAATATTGCCCAAAAATTTCTATAAAATTAGCTATAGGCTTCTCACACCCAAACCAACAAAACCCAAAAATTGTTTGGGCTAATTCCAGTTGACCTATAATGCCCAAAATAGAGCAAATTTCCAGCTACACTATTTTGTGCCCAACCAGACAGAAACTGCTAAGAATTGATAAAACTCTCCTGTAAATGGCTGAAAAATTGTGCACAAATATCCTCCGACAAATAACTATCACTCCTAACCAAAAACGCTTGGCAATTACCAACACCAAACACCAATGAAAACTCTGTTGTCCAACCCCTGTGCAAGCTCTATAAGAGAAAATTCAGCCCAACCAAAAGATATAGGAACAACTCTAAAAAATGGTGCCAAGCTCCTCTAACCAATAGAAAATCTCCTGCAAATACCCAAAACCTATAATAGAAAGATGCTGCTCCAAATAACCTCAAAAATAGCGAACTTCTGTGTGAATATTCTGCAAGAAACTCCATTGGAAGTCCTAAATATATTCCCCCAAAAATTCACCAGGGAGACACTCGAAGTTCTCCGAAATGAGGATGAGTTTCACTTGAAACTCTTGAGCTAAACAACTCTGCTTCTCTCGTGTTGAACAATCTCCAAGAGAGAGTTCGATCTTCAAAAAATAATGAGCAAAAGATGCAAAAGTAGAGCCTCAATGTGCTATTTATAGATGCTAGTCCTTTTTCCCTTGGTGGCCCCCTCTGTCCACAATTTCGAAATCCCCTTCTTTTCTCTTTCCTTCTCTTAGTGTGAATTTCTCAATGGGGTCAAATTTCCCTCTTTGGTGGTCCCCATATTTCACTTAACAAAAATTATTTCCTTTTTCCTCTAATAATGTTTATTTCTCCTTTTTCCTCCAAAAATTAAGTGGGGCTTCCATAACCCACTTTTCCTAAGTTTTATATGCCAAAATATTCCCTAATGCCAAAATTGCAAAAATGAGGATTTTACTTGGCAAAATTATTTATTGGGGACATGGCAGTCCTCCTCGCCAAAAATTGTTTGTCCTCAAGCAATGCCTGAACAAGCACCCTCTCAATCAGCTTACACAAATGTCTACTGCAATCGACCCCAGGATCCCAAATATACCACTGATTCATCCTTGTCCCTAGCACTATCCTGTCATAAGGGAAACACTACGGTCCTGAGCCATCTTGATCAACGTGAAGCACCCCTTTCTCCACTCACTGACCAACTTGGTACAGGCACCCGAATCCCTTTGCATATCGTCGGTAAGTAGAACATCATGATAATATAAAGTCCTGACTGGCTCCTCGTTCAACTGCTCTATTGAGTCACCTATCTCATGCACTCCAAGGGTGGACTCCTGAAGATATAATCCAACCCCTGTGGAGATGAATCTTGATCCGCATGATCTCCCCTTGATCTCCTCCTGCTGGTCATCCTGCCAGGCTGGTGAAGTTTCCCACGCCAACAACAAACCACTAAAACCTAATGGAAGACCTAAATGATCTTCCCCTATAAGAACTGACTCATCCCTAAGGGTAGTTGAATTGCTGAAACCTGTGATGCTAGGATCCCATGCCCATTGTAGTGTGAGACTGCCCTACTCACATCGTAACACCCTAGTCATGATTGACTTTCCAAGATACTCATATTAGAGCCTCCTCTCCTGTAACACTCAACCACAATATCTATCATGGTCGAGGCTTATGCCATCTTGCAAGGGAAACTCAATAGCGCCAGAGTCTACCACTCCATGGCTAGCCTCGATCCTAAGCAACAATTACCCTCGCCATATGATGAAGACCACAATGATTCCCCATGTGTCAACTAGAGAATCAATTGAATCACCTGTTATCATGGGCGTACTCACCACAAAGTGGAGCAATCCATCAGTCAACTAGATCCCTGGATCCTGTAACCACACTGGAAGTTCACAACTCCCACTCTTCACTCGTTGTCGTCGTGAAGCCCTGCTGTCTGCTAAAACCCATCTGTGCCTCGTCTTTGACTCCTGTATGTAATTAAATGACCACTAGTCACCAAGAACTAGTCCCATAGATGCCAGACTGCCCTGCTCTTGCCAGACCTCACAACAAACTCTACTATCCCAACTCCTGATGATGAACCCAGAGACTTCCTGGAGTTTGGACACTCTCCTGTAGACAGGGTCTACCATCCGCTGTACCTCATGCTCATATATCGCCTCAGTCTGTCTTGCTGAAAGTGCATCATGCGGCTCCCTTGCAATCAACTACCTAAGTTTGGGCTTAGTGGCAGAACATATGATACCTCTGTGGCAAACCTGGCAAACCACGCAATCCTTAAGCTTGTATCTATCAATTCGCACCTTGACCAAAGGCCACTATCGAGAAGTCTCTCTCCAGATACACTATGTCCCATCCAAATGCCTCATGTAAGCTTCTCGCGTCTTGTCGTTTGTACTAAGAGCATCAAGGGGCAACAACCAAACTCTCTGTGATTGTGAGCAATACTGGAGGGTGATAGGTGTATAGGTCCCCAAGGGTAGGATCAAGAGCCCGTATGGATACTCAAAGGTAATCCTATGGATGCCCCTCTCCGCCTCAGATTTGCTGATGACTTAATTGAAGACTTGTCTCCACTGAACACGATGTCCCCACTGAACACAATGTCCCCAGATGCCCATCCATTTGCTCATTGACTCGTGGTAAGCCAAACTTGATGGTATGCCTGATGTCCTTATTAGGAGTCCCTCTCGAAGGAACCCTCCAATATCTCACTGTACAAAACCACATGCCGCTGCACACAACCTTGTGTCCTTGTACACTCCTACGCACCACTGTGCCTTGCAGCATACCGTTGTATACCACCAAATGCCACCGCCCATTACTGTGTGACCCCGTATCCTCTGGTGTCCCGTATGTACCAATGCATCCTTCACTCCATCTGCAAACCCAATGCGGTGTGAATCGCTCCTCCTACTCCACAATGCAAACTCATGCACCATGGCACAACACCATACACCTCCGTGCTCCTCTGCAGGCCACTGCTCATCGCTGCATACCCCTATAAACCATTGGATGCTAGGGTCTAAAATCGAGTCTGTATGCATCAGGCCGCATCCCTATTCATAACAATAGACTCGGCGACATATCTCTGTGTCCTGGGTACTACTGCCCACTATCGTTCTATCCTGTATCATATGGTATCCCACATGTGTCAAAGTATCTGCCACTCTACCAGTGAACCCGCAATGATGCGTGTCATATCCCATCATCTTCCTTGGTAGACCTAAGCGGCCTAACTCCACACCCGCTAGAGGGGATATTGTTGCTATGCCGATCCTCGATGGCTCTTGCGCCCAATACATCAATGGGAGAGCATCTTCTCCATACAATGCCCTGTCCGGTGGCCTAAACATGTCGCCTCCTTCAACAAGCTCCTGCCAGAGTATGCTAATCATCGTGTGACCCCAAGCACAACCAACATGTTCAAACAACCCACAGAGTCTGCTTGCTCTCTTCTCAATCCAACCCGCCGCTAGTGATGACGGAGATCTGAAAATGTGTGGGCGCTCAGTCATTGGATCCATCACTCCGCTAATACCACCACTAACCAATCCCATGTTGTAGCGGGGAATCCCTCCTAGATCCCAACAATCGTCTGGTCCTTAGGCTCCATTGGTAACCCACGACCCCTGCTGGACTATGCTCCTAGCCATGGGTACATCTAGACACCTAGCCATCTCCACTGGATACCAACTCAATATCTCTTGCCATCTAACCCCAAGAGAGGGATCGAATGCACGAACACTTGTACACGAAACAAGCCCTCCATCTTGTGAATGTTGCACCTTGTGTATCTCATGTCGCCTTGCCTCGTTAGTCTGGTCAACACATATAATCTGCCTAGGTAACACAACCTCTCTCTCACCAAGGTGCAAAGGCAACCCAACAATGTTGCAAGCCCCATCAATGTATGCTTGAAGAGGGTTGTCCACGACAACTCTGCTGGCCACCAATGCACTTGTTTGCTCCTCATCGATGGCTGACTCTAAGTGCAGCTGCTCATCCTCCTCCTCCATGGGCTCAACATTAGCCACTAACTGACCCTCCACAGATAGCTCATCATGCATAACATCCCCACCATTCTGCTTTAGGTGGCTATCACCTAGAAACTCGGACATGCCCCTTGAAACCTCATCAAAGGATCCCTCAACAATGGACGACACCTCATCCACGGGTGGTAGCTCATCAACAGATGGCCCTTTGAGTGTATGCTCTACTCTATCCACTAGGGTGTCAACTGAAGCTAGCGAAGGGATCTCCAACAAGGGCGACTCCTGCATCACACTGGGTACATCGTGTTGAGATATCAATACTTTTAGTAATTAGGGTTATGATTCCTCTTTCTTGATAATTACTTGTGATGTGCGTTTGATTATTTTACTTCTTTATTATGTTATCTTTTCATTAAGCAATTACCAAATCAAAAAGTGCATGAAGATCAGAAAACAAGGGACACAAGATGTAGGCACTCAGCCAGGGAGAAACCCCTATGTAGGGGAAAACCTAGTCAAACTCTCCCTCTAGTAGATTCAAATCAAGATGAGACAATCCAAGACCCTTTTTGACCTAGACAAATACTTGCTCCAGTCACCAAGCCAACCCTTCCTTTAAGTATACAAACTTTGCCAAATCCTTCAAGTGTTAGCTCCTCAAATACTGCTTCAAACCAAAATTTCGGCCCTCCAACAATAGAAGTTCAGACCTGTTGCTCCTGCCGCCTACACCTACCTACAGGTTAGTGAGAAAAGCCTTCAACCCCACAAGGTGTGGTTGGTGGCAGGAAACTCAGAGAAGGGGCTGTCACGCTAATCTTGACTCTCTCTGTTCAAGCTATCTCCTAGGTTGGTTAAGGGGGGTGTTCCCCAAAGGAAAATTAAGTTAAAATGTGAGTTTCTAGGAGAGTGTTATAGTGTTATGGATTACTCTTAGAGATTTATAAGCAAATGTGATATGAGCAATTATGACATCAAATAATTATAACAACCATCAATACATGAACATTCAACCAGTGCCTTTAAATAAATTGCTCTAAAATGAAATTATATTTGCTTAAATGAGGTGAAATGCTTTCAAATGGAAAGCTAAAGTAATCCTGAAAAGTGAAACAATAAACTGTTTGCACAAGATATTATAAATGCTTTTAAGATAAACAAGTTTACAAATCAAAGCATGGAAACTATTTTGCTCAAAAGGAAACAATTATAAATCTACTTGTGAGAATGAGACGGGAGAAAAAGCTAAATGTTAGGCCAAGATGACAACATGAAATTAAGTTTGCAACCCAAAATAATAGTACTTGAAAGTGAAATCAACCATTCATGACAATATGCAATTAAGTTACAAAGGTAAGCCAATTTCCAAGTACAAGAAAATTAAACTTATTGCAATATTAAGAGATTACAATGCTTGCATCAAAAGTGCTTTTTGTCATAATATTTGCATGTGAAACTTTTAACCATCAAGATAAAAAGAAATTTAAGAACTTTGCAAGTAAAGTTAATGTGATGAAATGATGCTCTTGGTTTATTTTCTTAACTAGCGCTTAAACAAAGTTACAATTGAACTCTAGTCCTCAGACCTCATCTTCGCCCAAAGATTTAGATCTCACAATGAGTCAATAGAGGTAGAGGATCCTTAAAAAGTATATTCAACCAATTTAAGTTGGAGGTAAGTTTTAGTGATGCTTGGGGCATGTAAGTAAATTAACCAAACAAATGAAAATTAAGTCCAACTTGAAATGTACTTGCTTGACATGAAATAGAATGTTACGTTATGGAGAAAATTTGTTCAAATATTTGATGCATGTAAAATGTGTTTAATGGTGAAGCATAAGTAAACTTAGAACTATGTTCAAGCAAAATAAGATAAAGTAAAAAGTGTTTGCATGCAAAAAATCTGAACTTGTTATGGATTTAAAACATGTAGTAAATTAAATTAAAGTGCATGCAAAATGAGTGTGATGCATGTTGTATTAATTTCCCAATTAAATGATATGCATGCAAAATGAAATAAACCAACAAATTCAAACCACCAAGTCTCTCCAAAATGTGGAGAGATAGGGATATCAATGGGTAAAACCCATGCTCCCAAAATTAGAGATTTTATTAGTTGTTACAAGAAAGAAAAGACAACGAAGTTTTCTCTAAAATTTTTAACAAATTTGGCTTCAAACCATAGACCTTTCCAAGCTGAAATTTTTTGAAGTTTGAGGTCCACAAAGGCTCAACAAAATGTAGATTTTTGGAGGAGAAAAGAGGATAAGCCTCCTCTATGGCCACGACCAAAAGAGAGAGAGATGGCCAAAAGAACACGGCCTCCCTCAAGAAGAACACAACCTTGTCCAAGAAGAACTCGACCAAAACGTGGAAGTAGTCACTAAATTCGAACCCCAAGGTCCTGCATGAAAACTTGTAAGTAGTCTTTTGATAATGAATCCTGCAAGTCACTGCAAAGAACAGGTTAGAAATAGCTACAACAACACAACAAATATTAGCTCAGGAAAACTACAAAATATGTTACAAAAAATAATCTACAAGAGGCTAGGCCAAAGAGTATGAACAAGCTCTTCTCTTTGACTAGCCATGACTTAGCTCTTTGAAATAGCCAGATATTGATAAATGAAATACAACAGGTGAAAAATAAAATTATTTTAAGTTTCATATTTTGATGTAATAAATAAGAGCTTTAAGATACTTGAAAAAATCCTTGCAAGACACAAATAAGATATAAATGAGACTTTAAAGTTCAACACATGCGAGTTCTCCTTGAATATTTTTCAAGAATGAGTTGATTCCTCCGAGAATTTCCACTAACGCTTGAAAAACTTGACCAAAGAATGATTCTTCTACAAAATTTTGCCACAAGGCATTAAATCCACATGAAATTAAATAAGTGCAGTGGAAAGAGTTCATAGAGATACATCTAACATCCATTAGAAAATTTATTTTCCTAAAGCAAATAAGTAATTCTCATGCTAATATGAGATAACTGCATATTAACATAACTTGAAACAAGCATGAAAAAAACAATGACAGGAAGAAATATGTAGAAGCATAACAACAAGTCAAGAATTTACCACATATGCAAGGAGAAGAACACCATTACGATTTAACCCAAAGACTGTTGTATTATATTGCAAATAGTGAATACAATTCTGTAGTGTCTTTTCAAGCACAATAACTCGTATTACATGATTCCAAATGAGAGCCAATGACTCATTTAAATAGGAAAATGGGAGCAAATCTCAACGACCAATCCATGAAACAAGTGACACATAATTGTCAATCCCAATGTGAAGTCAAGCTACATGTGGAGAGATGATTGTCCCATGTGTTTCCAAACTGTTGTAGGTGGCATCCTTCACCAGCAGCGTACACTTCTAACTGTTGTGTGTGTTTCTTTTGAAGATTAGTGTGCCATATTTCTGCTGCCAGGAGTGAATATGTGGGGAGATAAGGGGGAGTTTAACTCCCAGCAAATTCATGGCAGCCCCTTCCTATTTCACACATGTATATTCCGCTGTCAACTAGCTTCTAGATATGCCTGCATATTAGCTTTAACTGGCTGCTGCATATAGGTTTGATGGCTGTCCCACTGTGCGTACAAGTGCCCAAATGTGAAACATAAGTGAAGACAACTCCTTCAAAAATATGTTGTTAACTTATCCTTCAGATTTGCCAACCCAATCTGTGTGCCCACTGTGGGAAAATACTATATCAGATCTGCGTATCACTTGAGGAGAACCTGCCAACGTGGAGTGTTTAAAATGAACCGTGTGATACGTGGAGGCTGGCAACGTACATGTTCAAAATGTGGAGACAAACCCCAACCAACTTCAGTTATAAAGCTTTGATTTTTTGGCAGCGTATTACTCTACGTTGAAAGTTCTCTAACTTGGCCTGCTTGGATCCTTATAATTGCTATGCATAAGATGATCTAATTAGCATGTGCATATTTCGCTTTTAATTGCCCAGACATAGCAAAGGAGAGTGAGGTGGGGTCCATTCCCCACTCACTAACTTTACCTTATATTTTAATTCCATCACATTTTTTCGTTTTTGAATTAAATCTAACTTGAATTTTTTCCATACATAATACTTCATGACTTCATTGTGAAACAATTTGACTGCGTTTGACTTGGCACTTGGTACATTTGACTTTGACTTGTACCTTTTGTGGTGGGCCCCACATACTTGCCACATCAACTTTGACTTCTCTTATGAACTTCCATGTCACCCTTTGACTCTTTTTTGACTTTGGAAATAAATATTTTTTTTTTCCAATATATATATATATATATATTTCTTCTTATTTTTGCCACTGACATTAGGAAAATCAACGTTTGAGGAACTATAAGTCATTTTTTGACCTTCAAAATGGGTCCTAGGATAATGCTGGGTCTTTGAAGATGAATTTCAAGTAGACACACGTCCCAAACATTTTCCAAGGCCACTTATTTACATCATTACATAGAAAAAATAAAAAAATCTTGTTTGGCGGGAAATTTTTAATTATTTAAAAATCCTACTTAGACCTAGCCAAATTCCATGAAATTTTTTGTGTGATCTAGTATGGTAACCATAATATACATCGACTCTAGACACTAAGCTGTGTTAGAGGCTCAACCTTCAAACTATCACCCTGACTTTGACGTTAAAAGTGAGTGAAAAAACCTAGAAAATTATCTGCTTCTAAAAAAGAAGGGATAATTAACTAGATAAAAAAACACTCCAAGGTGTACCCATTTGCTGATAGAGTCCCAACATCCTAGGCCTTTAACACACTCAAAAACATCATTACTAGTATCACTTATTACAATTCCCCGTAGGGTGTGGAATTTGGGTATAAGAAAGATGATGAGAAATAGAAGTAGAGTTTAAAAACTCTGTTGATTGATGATATCTAATGGTACAAGTGTCCTTTGGTACATCTTTGGGCATGGAGTCTTCATATAATCGTCAAGTGCCATTCCAGTGGTCAACATTTGGCTCCATATGGGGATGCATGCTAGATATGAAGTGATTGTGTGCAAAAACTTGGAATCTGCGTTCATCAACAAAAGACATATATTAGCAGTATCCATTCAAAATATCATCAAATGAAATCAAGTACATAAATGAAGAAATGGAAATTTATTCTAAGAGCATAAATGACAATTTATTCATGAAATAAAACTAATTAAACAAAAATGACAAGGGATAAGGTTAGAAATATGATACAAAAAGATGCCCATGACATCAGATGTCTTCGGTGAAATCCATCTTGAGAACATTCCTACTCACAAGCAAGTCCATAGGTTTTTTCTTTGATGTGTCTTGTCCAATTCTGACTATCTTGGGACTTTGACTTGCCCCAGTATTAACTTGTTTGTGGCCATCATATATACCAAACCTATTCCTTTTCCTTTTTTGACTATTGATGTGTTGAGGCTTGATCCTACTCAAAACTGGTGATTCGTTTTTTATATCTTTTTTCTTTTTTTGCTTTTTTCTTTTCTTCTTGGTTAGTTGCTATGGTGATGATGATGCAATTATTGTCAATCCTATTACTGTCTTGAAAATGCTCTGATGGAAGATTTGAAGTACCCAAGCTTTTTGAGCTATCCCTAATCTCTTCGTTTTGAATCTGTTCTATTGGGCGGGGGGGATTTGTCAACATTGCATCACTTCTTGTCTGACATGATCTATAAATAATCTCATTGTTGGGTTTCCTAGGATCTTCAACATGATATCTTTTCTCTAACTCCCGATCAAGTTTGACAAAGGTATTATCAAGCATGGGGATGGTGGCATATTGTAAGTCCATTTGAAGGCTACCACCTAGATCTGATGCCCATTTTCTTGATAGGAGCATTCCCCATGAATCAAGAACATTTATCACAACAATATCCATAGTCATTATTCTGTTTGGGTATGCAGCTAGGAAAACCTTTAAATCTTTTATTATCCCACACACTTCAATTCTTTTAGAATCCACTGAACATATGTTGTGATAGGGCCGAGATACCCTTAAATTTAGTTGCTCGATGACTTTCTTGGTCATGAAATTTGATGAAGCCCTGAATCAAGCATGCAGTTGTGTAAAAGACGATCATTCAATATCAAAGAAACATAAAATGATAGAGGATATTCGTTCCCCACATAACAATTCATACTTTTCAATAAAATTTCCTCATCTTTTGGTTCATCATTAAGCTTTTCTTCCCTTTGAATAACTTCAATGGCACTTAGTAACTTGGCCCATTGAGATGCTATCTTTAAAAGTTCTGTCATTGGAATAGAAACCTTTGCATTATTCACCCAATTTCCCAAGTCAAAATTTAATTCTGAAGTAGGAGGAGAAAAATTTCTGTGATTATTCCGGTCTTCAATTTCCCTTCTCTAATAAGTCATCTCTTTGTGTTTTGCCATAGCAAGAATTTGTCCAGATGTAGGCTTTTCCCCAAAAATTTCAATGACTTTGTCAAAATTTGCAATCATATTATCAACCTCAAGATTATTAGGCCTATGGTCAATCTCTTGATTTCTCTCATTGGTGTATACCTGATCTTCCATGGAGAACATATTGATTTGACCACTTGTCCCTACATGTTCATCTCCTAACATGGTACTTTCCATGTTTCTCCACATATGGGCATGTGGCTTCGTCATGGAACTCATTACATGGCCTACAAAAGGGGGGAATTCAATCTACCATGTTGGTGGATTCCAATGGATAAGGAGGCCTATAACCTTGTGGAGGGCCTTTATTCTTTTGCCATCTATCATTTAGCCTAGGTTGGAATCTTTGTACTTGTGATCTTTCCATGGCCACCAACCTATTTTGCATGGCTTGCATTTCTTTAATGTGATTTGCTTCCATGCTCTTGATGAGTTGAGTTAATTCTTTAATAGGATCATGTGTAGTCTCTTCTTTAGCCTTGCCTTTGGAATCATTAGATTTTGATGGCTCTCTATTAAGACCAAGAATTTCATATTTCCCTTATTGCTTTCTTGCCCTTTCCATCTTCATGGCTTCAGATTGAGCTACACTTAGATTTGTAAGCTCATTCCTCAACTCATAGGCAGTGTCAACCCCAAAAGCATCTAGATATGAGAATAAAAGAAATTCATCAGGAGATTTAACAGTCACAAGCATGCGTTTTACTAATTCATTGAATCTATTTTTAAACTCCTCCATGGTTTCATTCTCATTTTTCTTGATGTTGCTAATGACATTGATCAAATGCCTATTTTCCTTCTTCTCTCCAAACTTATCTAAAAATGCAGTTAGAATGACTTGTAAAGAGTTATATGAGTTAATAGGTTGCTTGGTGAGCCAATCAAGATCATTGTCTTTTAAAGATAAAACAAAAAGTCTCATCTTCACATCCTCATAGTTAGCAGTGTTACACGATTTAAAGATACAAACATTAAAGTTTTTCACATGTGATGTAGCACTAATGGCATTGTTATTTTGAAAGGAAGACAAATTTTCAATAGCCTTTTAGGGATATTGTGAGGATAGCCATTTATGTTAGTGAAGTCACAAGGAGCAAAAAGATCATTCATAATGCTAGGCTCTACTTTTTCTTGAAAAAACAAATGAATATCATAAATAGCCTATTTCCCAAGACTAGCAGAAGCTCTACTATGAGAAATTCTATTCAACCTCTCTCTAAAAACCCTTTCAGGATCAGGAGAGGGGCTAACTAGACCAGTTGAATTTCTCCTAGGAGAGACTCTTGCAAAATTTGGGTTGAGTGGAGTTGCCACTTGTGTGTAAGAATCTAAATCTAAAGTTCAAATATGCTAAAACCAAAAGGTTAGTCGATTTCCTAGGTACAAGAAAATCTGTCCTTGGCAACGACGCCAAAAATGTTGCTCCTACCACCTACACCTACCTACAGGTTAGTGAGAAAAGCCTTCAACCCCACAATGTGTGGTTGGTGGCAGGGAACTCAGAGAAGGGGTTGTCACACTAATATCGACTCTCTCCGTCTAAGCTATCTCCTAGGTTAGCTAAGGGGGGCGGTTCCTAAAGGAAAATTAAGTTAAAGATTTGAGTTTCTAGGAGAGCGTTATAGTGTTATGGATTACTCTTAGAGATTTATAAGCAAATGTGATATGAGCAATTATGACATCAAATAATTATTATAACCATCAATACATGAGCGTTCAACTAGTGCCTTTAAATAAATTGCTCTAAAATGAAATTATATTTGCTTAAATGAGGTGAAATGCTTTCAAATGGAAAGCCGAGGTAATCTTGAAAGGTGAAACAATAAACTATTTGCACAAGATATTATAAATGTTTTTAAGATGAACAAGTTTACAAATCAAAACATGGAAATTATTTTGCTCGAAAGGAAACAATTGTAAATCTACTTGTGAGAATGAGATGATAGAAAGAACTCAAATGTTAGACCAAGATGACAACATGCAATTAAGTTTGCAACCCAAAATAATAGTACTTGAAAGTGAAACCAATCATTCATGACAATATGCAATTAAGTTACAAAGGTAAGCCAATTTCCAAGTACAAGAAAATTAAACTTATTGCAAAATTAAGAGATTACTATGCTTGCATCCAAATTGCTTCTTGTCATAAGATTTGCATGTGAAACTTTTTTTTTTTGACAAGATCGGTTACTTATATATTATAAAAACTTCAAGGACTATGTCCGATTACATATAGGGGGAAAAACATGGAGGAGAGGATCCAAAATGGGTGCGCAAACCCTTGATCCTTGTTGCTAAAAAAACGGTAGATAGAATGAAAAAGGTAACGGCTATATTGCCGAACAAAAGAACCTGCTAACCAACAAAATTTACAGTGCATATATCCTAAGGTTGCTGCTGGTTGACTGAATCATCCGGGTGAGCTTCTTTTCTTGCGCTGGCCCTGGTCGAGGCTTCAGCTTGCATGCTTTGGGTTAAGGTCTTGATGTGGGCTATCGCTTCCTCCAAGTGAGTGCATCTCTCCTTAAGTGCCTCGATCTCTGCTTTCTGCTTCTCCAGCTTCTTCCTTTTGGACCTGCTGTCTGCTTGATAATCCTCTTTGATATCATTGAAGCATTTGATGAATCTGACGATCATGAAGGTATGTGCTTTGCAGAGGGTGCATTCATTGTTTGTGATGACACTCTCCAGTGGATTGGCTGCGGGCTCACGGGCTTCCTGTTGATCAGCCATTTCGCAGAATTGATGAGAAGGAACTAAGGCTTGATGCTGCTGAAGATGGGAACTGTGGGAAGAGGCGGCAGAGGGAAATGAAGGAGGCTGAGAGGGGGAGAGCAGGATGGGATTTCTGCTCGGGAGCGGGACAGAGAAGATGGGAGAGGAGCTGGAAACCTGAGGGAGGATGAAGAACGGAGGGGAAGAGCGCTGGAACAAAGAAACAGACGACCAGTTAGTGATAAAAGAGAAATAGTGAGTGTAAGCGCCTGGATTTACCACTGTGGGAGGTCGACCTCCACTCTTAGGATGAGTGCGCGCGGCTTCAAGAGAAAGACTGCTCTGGAAGAGGGCTGGAACAGAGACCTTCGGAGCATTGATCGCTGTGAGAAGGGAGGGAGAGGAGCTGCTTGATTTAAAGGGTGAGGAGGGGCTTGAATGAGAGTTCGAGCAGAGGGAAATCCGGTCCTTGAGATGACTGAGCCGCCAGTCGTAGATTTTGCTGCTGGCGAGAAAGATATTGGGGCGCAGACCACCTGTTTGAAGCATGGGAATGACGGCGGGGGTCATGAGGAGCTCGGGCTCGTATCTGAGAGAAGTGACAGAGATGATATCAGGGGCGTGGATCGGAGAGATGAGGATCTCTGTGGCGCAGTCGAGGAGATTTGGCAGGGGATATGGAAGCTTGGAGGTATGCGAATTTCGGGAAGAGAGAGGGCTGAGGTGACCCAGATTCTGAGGAGGAAGGATGGGATATGACAGTTTAAGGGATTGTTTTGTCATATGTAGAATCATTCTCTCTGACTTGGCCTATCGACCTGCTGGATGCCTTGTTGGCTTGACAATCCGCCTCAGTGTTGTTACTTCTCAGCACATGTTTGAAAGTGGCCCCTGTTATATCTCTGATGTTGTCTATGATCCTATTTTTGATGTTGTTCAGAGCTGTTTGCTTAAAATCGCTCCCTGAACCATGGCAGCGATAATAATAGCTGAGTCGCCCAGGATGATTGGGTTTTGCATTCCAAGTCTCTTCAGGATTGAGGTACCCAGGAAGAGGCTATAAGCCTCGGCCTTGTTGTTGGTCATGTTACCCAAGCCCCACTCGTAAGTCACCATAATTTTGCCCTGATGATCCTTGATAACTCCTCCTGCACCTGCTTGTCCCGGATTGTTTTTGGATGCCCCATCGAACTGGAGGGTAGGCCTCTTTTGATTTAGAATCCATTCAATGATTTCCTCATTAGAGCCTCTGAGCTTCCACTCGTTCCTTTTCTGGCCTAAGTTGAAGGCGGTGTAGTTTCTTATATCCAAGCTGAGACTGAATTTGCTGATCCATTCGGTCTCCCTTTTGTTCCAGCTTTCTTGATCTGGTTGGGACATTCCATTGGCACTTATAGTCTCAGAGATGAGCGCTATTGTTTTTGCCAAGGTGCTGGAGATGCTGGGCTTCTTGTTATTGAAAATGCATTTATTTCGGGTGATCCAAATTTGCCAACAAAGAGTTGAGGGGATGTTGTTCCACAATCTTTTGATAAGATTCTTGTTTTTCTTGGGGTAAGGGTAGCGGTTCCCCCAATTTTTTTGGAGAGAGGTGATCTGGTTGGGCATTTCTCCTCTACTTAGGGGGCTAGTGATGAGCTTCCAGCAGCTTTGAGCAAAGGGGCATTCAAGAAAAAGGTGGAGGCTGCTTTCTTCAGCTGCTCGGCAAAGACAACATTTAGAGGGACCTAGGATGCCTCTTTTTCTGAGGTTTTCAGCTGTGAGGATTTTGCCTTTGAGGAGAGTCCAGTTAAAAAACTTGACCTTCGGGAGACATTCTGATTTCCAAACCACTTTATGGAGAGCCCAATTATTGGTGACTGTGGCATTCTGAAGGATCTTGTAGCCTTCTTTGACTGTGTAGTTTCCTCCGTTGGGGTCCCAAACAAATCTGTCCTCTGTCAAATTGTTTGTAGGAGCCGAACCAGATAGAGATAGCTTGAGTTCAGTCCAAAGATCCCTGAGATTGTTCGGAGGAGAGAGGCGCTTCCAGTCCTGCCAACTGTTTTGATCCCAAGTGGAGATGTCATATAGGGAGTTTAAGCTTTTTGCTTCCATCCAAATTTGAAGAGGTCTGAGATTTTGAGTTGTATTCCTTGGTCCTGATCCCATGATTCGATCTGTCCAGATGTTAATATCTCTTCCACTTCCCGGAGCTCTGGAGATGTAATTTCTGAATTGAGGGAGGGCTTTTTTGATGAGCTTCCAAACTGGAGCGCACTGCCTGTCAACAATTTGTTCAGATAGGATGTTGGAGTTGGGGCCATTCAGATATTTCCTTTTGATGACTTCTGTCCACCAAGCGCCTTTCTCGTTGAGGATTCTCCAAATTAGTTTGAAACCCATTGCCATGTTGGATAATCTTGGGATTTTTATTCCTAATCCTCCTTTTTCAAACGGGAGGATGACCTGATCCCATTTGACAAGACTAAACTTTTTGGAGTCCTGCCTTCCTCCCTGCCATAGAAAGCTTCTTATAATTATTTCCATATGTTTGTGGGTGTTTGCAGGGGCTAGAGTGACTGCGAATTGATAAATGGGGAGAGTAGAGAGGATGGCTTTGATGAGGGTAGTTCTTCCAGCCAGGTTGAGCCAAGTCATTCCCCAACTCTGGAGTTTTCCTCTCAATTTTTCTATGAGTTTCACCCAGATTTCAGTCTTGACCGAATCTTTTGCTAGAGGCAGTCCCAGGTGCATGAAGTAGCTCCAGTTCTTTTGAGCTGGAATGTCAAGGATCGAAGAGATTCTTTGAATGATGTGCCTGGGGACATTCCAAGTGTATATCATGCACTTTTTGTTGTTGAGCTTTCCTCCAGACGCTAATAGGAAGGAGTCTAGCGTTTTCTTGAATCTTTTTGCCATCAAACTGGAGGCTCCCCCAATTAGGAGAGTATCATCTGCGAAGAGCCAGTGATTTATTCCCTTAGTTCCTCTTACTATACTGATTCCTGTGATTTCTTTTTGCATTCAGAGTTTTTCCAAATGTATGCTCAGCGTTTCAGCCATGATGATGTATAGGAATGGGGAGAGGGGGCAACCTTGTCTCAGTCCCCTACTGCTTCTGAAGTAGTTGCTTGGTCTGCCATTAATCAGAGGAGTTGTCCAGGGATGAGTTATGCACTCCATGATAATGCTGATGAAATTGTTAGATATCCCAAATTTCCCGAGAACTTCCTTCAGGAAGTGGTGGTTGACCCTGTCGAAGGCGTTTTCCATGTCTAGTTTGATGATCATGCCCCTTTCCTTCCTGCTTATGCTGCTGTGAATTGCCTCTTGGATAAGAATGACATTATCCGTGATTTGTCTGCTTGGGACAAAGCCCCCTTGGTTCTCTGAGATGAGGGAGGGGGGAAGGTTTTTTAACCTGTTAGCAAGGATTTTGGTAATGATTTTGTAAGAGACATTACACAGGGAGATTGGGCGGAAACGGTCAAAGGATTGGGGATTAGGATCCTTGGGAATGAGGGCTAGGTGGGAGGATTTGATGCTGTTCCCCATTTTGCATTTTAAGAAGACGTTTTTCACTATCCTTATGAAGTCTTTCTTGATGGTCTCCCAGTGATTTCTATAGAAGGCCACAATAAACCCATCTGGGCCTGGAGCCTTGTCTTGCTGCATGCTGAAAACTGACCACTTAATTTCCTCTTCCGTGACCTCTTGATCCAGCTCTCTGTTTTGTGAGTCTGAGATTTTGTTTTCGACTAAGCTTAGAAATTCCGCAAGGTCCTGAGGCTGGGGGTCTGCGGATAAGATAGATTTGTAGTGTCTGTAGGCTGCCTCTTTGATTTCTTCCTGGTCCCTTATCTCTTTCCCTTCCACCATGATTCTCTCTATTTGATTCCCTGCGCGTCTGAGTTTTAGACTGTTATGGAAAAAGGAAGTGTTTTTGTCTCCAGCTTTGAGCCAAAGACACCGAGATTTTTGTCTTTGTTCTTCTTCTTTTTTGCCTGTATAATTCTTTATACATTTCATTTTCTTTGGCTTGGTCCTCCTCTGTGTACTGGATTCTCTCCTTTTCCTGATTCCATTGCTCTAGTTGTTTATGGAGGTCTGTTCTTTTTTTGTTTTCCTCTGCTGCGTGGTTTCTTGCCCACTGTTTGACAACTGTCCTGAGAGATTTAAGCTTGGTTTCCCAAATGTAATGAGGCGAACCAATGACTCCTTTGCCCACTGCTCCTGAATCAGGTTTCGAAATTCTTCTTTGCTGTCCCAAGCTTTGTTGTATTTAAAGGGGAGAGGCCCCATGATCCTTCCCTTATCGAGAATCAGGGCCACTGGTTTATGGTCTGAGGTGTAGCCTTGAATGATTTTTCTTTTGATGTTTGGGAAGCTTGCAACTATTCCTTCTTGAACGAGGATTCTGTCTAGTCTCTCTTTTATGTTGTTGTTGCCAATTCTCTTGTTGCTCCAGGGGAACCTCCCATTTTGCGGAGGGATGTCCACTAGATTATGGGTTTGGATTATGGCTTCTAGGGAGTCTCTTGATGGGTCAGCATAGAAATTTCCTCCTAATTTCTCATCAGCATTCCTTATTAGATTTAAGTCTCCTCCAAGGAAAATGTTCCTTCCTTGAACTGCAAGGAGATCTGTGGTTATTGAGTACCAGAGGCTTTATCCCTGTAATGGTTTGGGGCGTAGATGTTATAAATAGTATAGTCCTCTTTTGATGCTTTGTTCTGAATGTCGGTTCTTACCCACCAGTTGTGTGAGTTTTGATTTGTGAGTTCCCATTTATTTTTGTTCCATATGGTTCCTATACCTCCTGATGCGCCAACTGCACTTATTGTTGTGCTTGAATAATTTTTGCTTCTTTTTGTATGGTTTTGGAATTCTTGGTCTCCTGGAGGAGGAGAAGATCTGGCTGCTCGAGTTTAAGAAGATCCCGGACTGCATTTGCTTTTAGGGAGGAGCCCATCCCCCTACAATTCCAGGAGACCAAAATCATCATTTAGCGTGTTTGGTGTGGGTCCCGCTCTTCTCTTTCATCTTTTCCCCGCTTCCTTTTGATTTGTCTAGGAAGGTGTCCATTGGTTGCTGCGTTCCAGTGGCCATTTCTTTCGCTGCGTTTTCATCCCTGATTTCTTTATTGGACTTCCTGCCTACTTTTCTGGGGGGATCAGAGGAGAAGTTGTTTTCTTTTGTTTTGTTTCTGGTTAAGATTCGTTCCACAGTTGGGGGAGGGGAGGGCTGAGGGAGGGAGAGAGGGGAGGAGGTTACAAGAGCGTTGCCTCTAGGAGAGGGGGGGAAGTAGGGTCCTCAGTTGACAGGGATTCAAAGGGGTTAGAGGATGAGGGGAAAGGAGGGGCTGAGCTAGATGGATGAGAAGGGTGGGAGGGTTTTCCAGGGGGACCTTTGAGCTCGGGCCGGGAGGGGGGTTGGGTTTTTTCTTTTTGACTTGTTCCCATGCACCTTCAGAGATTTCAATATTACCTTCAGATTCATTTGTTTTTTATTTACTACATCTATTTGCGAAGTGCCCATACTCATGACATACCTTTCACTTGAAGGGTAGCTGCTCGTAGTCCACTTGCTGTATGTGCGTCCACTGATCTACTTTGATTTTGATGGCTTCCGGCAATCCTTTCCCTAGATCGACTTCAACACAAATCCTCGCACAAGCATGCATGTTCTCTTTTGGTTCAGATCTGTCTGTGAATTTCCCAACAACATTCCCGATAGCCTTGACTGACTCGTCTCCCCAGCAGTGAAGCGGCAGATGGGGCAGGCGGACCCAAACTGGGACTGCATTAGGGACGTCCATTTCCGGGTCGAAGTCTGGAGTCCATCTATTCAGGTAAAGGCCCCGAGAGTCCATAAAATAGGAGCCGTTTCTGAAAATAAGATTCCTATCCTCCTTTGATTCAAATAGGAAGGTGTAGAAGCCTCTACCACAAAATCTGATTGCGATTTTCCCTTGCACTATCGAGTTCCAGTTGCGTTCGACCCATCTTTGTACTGATCTAGGTGAGGGCCAAAGTCCCGTGAACTGTCTGACCAGGCCTCTTTCTACTAGAGAGATTGTAGCCTTCCTCGGGAGGGAAGGAGGAAGGGAAACTTCTGGGATTTCATCTAGTTCCTTGATGAACTTGGAAGCGGAAGGACGGATTTTTCTTGTTGCGTTCTCAGGGATGAGAGAAGCAAACTGTTTCTCGAAATCCTCTGTATCCTGAGGCGGGGGATCCGATTCCGCCATTAGAGAGCCAGATCGCAGGGGAATCGACGAGGGAGGGGGCTGCCGGAGAGGAGCCCCAGAGCTGAAGTTGAGCAGGAGGCCCAGACAGGAGGGGGCGAGAGGCAGAAGCCCAGCAGCTAAGGGTCACGGGCCTAGCAGCGGAGCTGCCAGGGGCAGAGCTGGGGGCGTAGCAGCTGCAGCAGGAACCCTAGGCAGAGGGCCAGGGCGCGCGCGCGATCA
>APFE030911983.1:131879-240128 GCA_000404065.3 Pinus taeda | reverse complement strand
CAAAGGGGTTAGAGGATGAGGGGAAAGGAGGGGCTGAGCTAGATGGATGAGAAGGGTGGGAGGGGTTTTCCGGGGGACCTTTGAGCTTGGGCCGGGAGGGGGGTTAGGTTTTTTCTTTTTGACTTGTTCCCATGCACCTTCAGGGATTTCAATATTACCTTCAGATTCATTTGTTTTTGATTTACTACATCTATTTGCGAAGTGCCCATACTCATGACATACCTTGCACTTGAAGGGTAGCTGCTCGTAGTCCACTTGCTGTATGTGCGTCCACTGATCTACTTTGATTTTGATGGCTTCCGGCAATCCTTTCCCCAGATCGACTTCAACACAAATCCTCGCACAAGCATGCATGTTCTCTTTTGGTTCAGATCTGTCGATGAATTTGCCAACAACATTCCTGATAGCCTTGACTGACTTGTCTCCCCAGCAGTGAAGCGGCAAATGGGGCAGGCGGACCCAAACTGGGACTGCATTAGGGACGTCCATTTCCGGGTCGAAGTCTAGAGTCCATCTATTCAGGTAAAGGCCCCGAGAGTCCATAAATAAGATTCCTATCCTCTGATTCAAATAGGAAGGTGTAGAAGCCTCTGCCACAAAATCTGATTGCGATTTTCCCTTGCACTATCGAGTTCCAGTTGCGTTCGACCCATCTTTGAACTGATCTAGGTGAGGGCCAGAGTTCCGTGAACTGTCCGACCAGGCCTCTTTCTGCTAGAGAGATTGCAGCCTTCCTCGGGAGGGAAGGAGGAAGGGGGACTTCTGGGATTTCATCTAGTTTCTTGATGAACTTGGAAGCGGAAGGACGGATTTTGCCAGATGCGTTCTCAGGGATGAGAGAAGCAAACTGTTTCTCGAAATCCTCTGTATCCTGAGGCGGGGGATCCGATTCCGCCATTAGAGAGCCAGATCGCAGGGGGATCGACGAGGGAGGGGGCTGCCGGAGAGGAGCCCCAGAGCTGAAGCTGAGTAGGAGGCCCAGACAGGAGGGGGCGAGAGGGAGAAGCCCAGCAGCTAATGGTCACGGGCCTAGCAGCGAAGCTGCCAGGCACAGAGCTGGGGGCGCAGCAGCAACAACAGGAACCCTAGGCAGAGAGCCAGGGCGCGCGCGCGATCAATCCCGATCTTTACCTACAATCTTGCATGTGAAACTTTTAACTATCAAGATAGCAAGAAATTTAAGAACTTTGCAAGTAAAATTAATGTGATGAAATGATGCTCTTGGTTTATTTTATTAACTAGCGCTAAAACAAAGGTACAATTGAACTCTAGTCTTAAAACCTCATCTTCACCCAAAGATTTGGATCTCACAATGAGGAGTCAATAGAGGTAGAAGGTCTTTAAAAAGTCTATTCAACCAACTTAAGTTGGATGTAAGTTTTAGTGATGCTTGGGGCATGTAAGTAAATTAACAAAAGAAATGAAAATTAAGTCCAACTTGAAACGTACTTGTTTGACATGAAATAGAATGTTACTTTATGGAGAAAATTTGTCCAAATACTTAATGCATGTAAGATGTGTTTAATGGTGAAGCATAAGTAAATTTGGAACTATGTTCAAGCCAAATAAAATCAAGTAAAAAGTGTTTGCATGCAAAAAATATGAATTTGTTATGGATTTAAAACATGTAGTAAATTAAACTAAAGTGCATGCAAAATGAGTGTGATGCATGTTGTGTTAATTTTCCAACTAGATGATATGCATGCAAAATGAAATAAACTAACAAAATCAAACCACCAAGTCTCTCTAAAAAGTGGAGAGATAGGGATACCAATGGGTAAAACTCATGTTCCCAAAATAATTTTTTTTATTAGTTGTTACAAGAAGGAAAAAACAATGACGTCTTCTCTAAAATCCAAGGAAAATATTAACAAATTTGGCTTCAAACCATAGATCTTTTCAAACAGAAAATTTCTGAAATTTGAGGCCCATAAAGGCTCAACAAAATGCAAATTTTTGAAGAAGGAGAAAAGAGGATAAGCCTCCTCTATGGCCACGGCCAGGAGAGAGAAAGAGATGACCAAAAGAACTCGGTCTCCCTCAAGAAGAACATGGCCTTGTCCAAGAAGAATTCGGCCTAAAGGTGGAAATAGTCACTAAATTCGAGCCCCAAGGTCCTGCATGCAAACTTGTACGTAATGTTTTGATGATGAATCCCGCAAGTAGCTGCAAAGAACATCTTAAAAATGACTACAACAACACAATAAATAGTAGCTTAGGAAAACTACAAAATATGTTACAAAGAAATTCTATAAGAGGCTAGGCCAAAGAGTATGATCAAACTCTTCTCTTTGACTAACCATGACTTAGTTATTTGAAATAGCCAGATATTGATAAATGAAGTGCAACACGTGAAAAATAAAATTATTTTAAGTTTGATATTTTGATGCAAGAAATAAGATCTTTAAGATACTTGAAAGAATCTCTACAAGACACAAATAAGATATAGATGAGACTTTGGAGTTCATTCTCCTTGAATATTTTCAAGAATAGGTTGATTCCTTCAAGAATTTCCCCTCGCGCTTGAAAAACTTGACCAAAGAATGATTCCTCTACAAAACTTTACCACAAAGCATTAAATCCACATGAAATTAAGTGCAGTGGAAAGAGTTCTTAGAGATACATTTAACATCCACTAGAAAATTTATTTTCCTAAAGCAAGTAATTTTTACGCTAATATGAGATAGCTGCATACTAACATAACTTGAAACAAGCATGAAAGAAACAATGACATGAGGAAATAAGTAGAAGCATAACAACAAGTCAATATTTTACCACATATACAAGGAGAGGAAGCCACACGATTTACCCCAAAGACTGTTGTATTATATTGCAAGTAGTGAATACAATTCCGTAGCATCTCCTAAAGCACAATAACTTGTATTACATGATTTCAAATGAGAGCCAATGGCTTATTTAAATAGGAAAATGGGAGCAAATCCCAATGACCAATCTATCAAACAAGTGGCACATAATTGTCAATTCCATTGTGAAGTCAAGCTACATGTGGAGAGATGACTGTCCCATGTGTTTCCAACTGCTGTAGATGGCATCCTTCACTGGCAGCATACACTTCTAATTGTTGTATGTGTTTCTCTTGAAGATTAGCATGCCATATTTCTGCTGCCAGGATTGAGTATGAGTGGAGAGAAGGGGGAGTATAACTCCCATCAAATTCGTGGCAACCCCTTCCTATTTCACACATGTATAATCAACTGTCAACTCGCTGTTAGATGTGCCTGCGTATTAGCTTTAACTGGCTGCTACGTATAGGTTTGATGGCTGTCCCACTATGTGTATAAGTGTCCAAATGTGAAACATAATGCAAGACAACTCCTTCAAAAATCTGTTGTTAAATTAACCTTCAAATTTGGTAACTTTTAAATTATGGTATGTTCTATGCTAAGAGTAATTTACTTCAATTCTTCTTATTAGCCCAATGTCAATTGCAATCACATTAATATGAAAGTAAAATGTTGATAGAACATAAATGAAATCAACAGAAGACAAGCCAAGACAAGAGACACAAGATGTGGCGCTAGCTAGGGACAAACCCCAATGCGGGGAAACCCTTTGATCAATTTTTATATATTCTTCAATAATTCAGCAAAGAGAGAGAGATGGTACAATATCACAAATCTGTGATTTACAACAACAATAATGAATACCCTCGAACAACTATGTCAACGCTGATCAATCAGCACCAAATGTTCTCAAGACAATCTAGGAGAACTCGGTCTCCAACAACAGTAATAGCAGCCCCAAAACAGTCAATATAGTAAGGTCAAACAACAGTCAATGCTACAACGTAATGCAGCCAGCCCTAACCAGTCAACGTTGTCACAAATGTACCCTCCAACAAGTCAACGCAGGCTTGTCTAGCACTTCGGCTAGCCTAAGAGAGGCTGCCCACACAAATCCGTAGTCAATACTGCGTATGCGCTGGTCAACGCAGTCCTTAACCACTTGCTGCACCTTCTTGCATCCTTGCTGCCCTAATTGCGTTGTCTCACATTGATGCCCTAGTTGTGTCCTCTTTCCCACGTGAGAGCTGCGTCCTTCCTTTGTATACCCAAGAGACAAGGAGAGAGAAGAGATGTGTGGATGAGATGGGTGAGCTAATGCCTCAAGGTCTCTTCTATTTATATGCCACATTGAGGTTTAGCTGGGGGTGTGCAACACAATCTTACTTGTTGGCTGACCTTAACAAATTGTCAAGAAATACAAATAAATTCATATCTCCATGAATACATGTCGGAATCGGATGATCGTTAGATCACTCCTACACCTCTCGATGAGAGGAATCCAAGAAAAATATCAGCGACCATAAATAAGATGATTCACATGGATTTTGGCCCTAGTTGCCAATTTTAACACTCCCTCTCAACTAGGGAGAACTCCATTTGCTAATCCATCTGTTTGTTGATACTATCTTTGCCATCAAATGCACTGCCCTGCACTGTACTGCTTGGCTTTGCTGAACTATGAAGAAGAAGAAATGATCAAGAATGTATCATACCATCCTCTATTGACCCGAAGTCAGTTCCAAATGAAAGAGTGTCCAATAGCATTCTCACTGACCCGAAATCAGTCCTAATGAAGAGAGTGTGTAATATCACTCTTACTGATCTGAAATCAATTCCAAAAGAGAGTGAGTTATATCACTCTTACTGACCCGAAGTCAGTTCCAATTGATCCCAGATTAATGTCATCCTAGCATAGGGAGTGTTGACCCTGCCACCTACACCTACACCTACCTACAAGTTAGTGAGAAAAGCCTTCAACCCCACAAGGTGTGGTTGGTGGCAGGGAACTCAGAGAAGGGGCTGTCACACTAATCCTGACTCTCTCCGTTTGAGCTATCTCCTAGGTTAGCTAAGGGGGGTGGTCTCTAATGAAAAGTTAAGTTAAAAGATGTGAGTTTCTAGGAGAGTGTTATAATGAAAATGGATTACTTTTAAGGATTTATGGGCAAATATGAAGTGAACAACTTGAAATAACATTGCCAATCATTAATATGATTAAAAAACCATAAAACCAGCGCCTTATAAGGAATTTTCTCAACAATTTAAAGATATATTTGCTCAAAGTAAAATGCAATGCTCTCAAAAGAGAAAACAAATTAACCCTGAAATGTAAATAGAATTGTTAGCATAAGATATGTAAGATACAAAATGCTTTTGAGATAATCAACTTTGTAAATCAAAACATGTGAAACATATCTTGCCAAAACCCAAAATTTAGTAATTAACTTGGAAATGTAAAAGAAAGGAAGTGCTAAACCAAGACATCAATATGCAATTAGACTTGAAACATGAAAAGAAAACACTTGTTTGAAATGATTACAATACTTGTTTTTGGAATAGACTTTGCATATGAAAACTCAAACCATCAAGAGACAAGTAAACTAAATGTAATGGAAAGTGCTCTTGGTTAATTTTATTAATTAGCTCTACAACAAGATTACAATTCAACTCTTCAATCCTAAGACCTAACCCTCGCCCAATGATATGGATCTCACAGTGAGAAGTCAATAGAGGAGTAGAGGATCCCTAAGATGTCTACTTCAACCAATTTATGTTGGAGGTAAAATTTTAATGAGGCTTGGGGCCTTCCTACACTAAAATGCCTAGATGAAATGCAAATTGTGTTAATTTCCCAAATTAAAATAATGATACATGCAAATGCTCCAAAGAGATTGATTTGCAATGCTTGAAAATGAAATAGTATTCAACATAAGTTTCACGTATAACTTCAATTGGATGAATAAAATTAGCTTACAAGTGTTGCATGTGTTTCATCAATGAATTAAAATGATACAAGTAATTTGCTTGAAAGTAAAATTTGTTTCAAATAGACAATGAGAATAAATTGCTCTAGTATTCAAGATAACAATGTAGCATAAAATTGAAGCATGTTTTCAAGTGCTCATGAAACAATTTACCAAGATAAATGGAAACGAATCAAAGTTTGTTAAGAATATAAAATGCTTGCATGTAAAGGATGAATTGCCCAAAGTAAAGTGTAAGCTTGTAGCTCCAAGCAGCAATGAGAATGAAAATGCAAAGCTCAAACGAAATTGCAACAACTTTAACTTAATGAAATGTGATAGTGAGGTTGTGTTAATTCCCAATTAAAGCATGCATGTAAGTGAATGAAGTATGAAAGCTTAAACCATGCAAATTTCAATCCACTCAAGAGAAGCCTCCCTCTAAATGGGGAGATAGGATACGATGGGAGAAATCCCAAGCTCCCACAAGCAAGTTAGATCTTTTATTAATATTACAAAGAGAAGAGGGTCCTTCAAAGTCCTCAACTAAACTTCAAGGGGAGTTCTCACAATAATTGTTTGAAACTTGGACACTAGACCTCTTTTATTGAGAAAGTAGTGACAAGATCTCACAAAACTTATGCAAGGGAAACAAGGTGTGAGTTTCTTCCAAATTCCCACCGCTTAAAGAGGAAAATGGGCAGCCCTTTAGTGAACTCGACTTGACAAAAATAAGCCTCAAAAGGGCTCACGACATCCTTGGAAATTGAACCCCAACACTTGCCAAAGGTCCTACAAACACTTGTTAGATGTTGCGGGAAGTTGCTCTTCAAAATCTGTCACACAAGAGTTAACAAACAATCCAAACAATGACTGCAAAATAAGTTAAGTATCAATGGAAAAATCAGCAAGATAAAATGCGTATGTAGATTTATAATTTACAAAAGGCAAAGCTAAAGAGTGAGAGTAAACTCTCGTCTTTCCTTAGCCATCTTCAAGCTCTTAGATAGCAAATGAATGAAATAATGTACAATGTTTTTTAAAAGAAATTTAAATTTAGAAGTTCTCGGCTTGTGTACAAGCTATGTGCCGAAATCCCTGCAAAACCACTTTGTAAGATAAGATTATGAAGGTTCAAAGAACAAATGAGAGGTCTTTTAAGAATGTATCAAGAGTGGGTTGGTCTCTCCAAAGACTTCCCCTCACGTTTGATTCTGTAATCCCAACAAGATGTTCCCTCTACAAAACTTCAATCAAGAATTAGTTCCATATAGATTTAGCAATAAACAATGATAAGAAACTCTAGAGATTTATTTAAAACCAACTAGAGCATTCTATACCTAGAGCATACTTCTAAATCAAATGTCAATGCAAGATAGCTCTACATCAATAAATCTACAAAAGCATATGGAAGCAAATTAGATTAAAGCACGAGTAAAATGAATTATACCAATGCTCAACAATTCATCACACTCGAAAAGAAGGAACACATCATGAATGAAACCCCAAAGTCTTTACTGATATTTCTGAAAGTGTACAAGGCAGCAGCGCTTCCGCAAGCACAATAGCTAGTAACAATCTTGATTACAATGTGAGAGTCCATGGCTCTATTATATAGAAAGTTGGGAGTAAATCCCAATGAAGAATGACAATGACAAATGGCATTGGAGCCAATCCCAATGTAGAAGTGATTAAACAAGTGGCATGAGGTGACAATCCCGAAGAGAAATTTGAATTTGTTAAATGAAGCTCCAATGCCAAGTGTAAAAATCGAATTTGGTAAGTGGACATCATTTTCTTCTTCCCTTATATGTCAAATTTGAATTTTATGGTGGGATGGCAAGTGTATATGGGTGGTAACCCATGTGGGGACAATTTTCCACAAAAATCTCCACCAAATATTCTCCCAAATCCTCCCAAATGTGCATTAATTTCACAAATTCGAAATGCCAAAAATTTGATTTTATTTGAGCACATGTCCTTTCCTTGATTTTAGGAGTCCACATCACCTTGGGACTTCACTTTAACTCCCCCAAAATTTTCCACCTCATTTCCACAACATTTCGCATGTGTGGATATTTATTTTTTTCCATTTATTTAATTTCTGGCTTAATTAATTGCCAGATTTCCCACTAAACTTAAGAAAAGTGGGTTTTGAGAGTCCAAAACACATTATTAACCCCTCAAAGTGTGGCATAGTAGAAAGTTGAGGGTGAGAGGTGTAATTTGGATTACTCATACCCCTTACAACTTTTATAGACTACACTTATTACAATTTAAATACAATTTTATTTGCAATTTTTGATCTGCGGTAAATCTAAAAAATTAAAAAATAACTACCTAGACCTAACCAAATTCCACGAATTTTTTGTGTGTGATCTAGTATGGTAATATACATCGACTCTAGATATAAGATGTGTCAGGGGCTCAACCTTCAAACCGTCACCCCGGCTTTGGGGTAAAACGTGAGTGAAAAAACCTAGAAAATTATCCGTCTCTGAAAAAGAAGGGATAATTAACTAGATAAAAAAAACACTCCAAGGTGTACTCGTTTGCTGATCTAGTCCCAACATCCTAGGCCTGTTAATGACTCAAAACTCATCATTACTAGTATCACTTATTACAATTCCCCATAGGGTGTGGAATCTGGGTACAAGAAAGATGATGAGAAGATAGAAGTAGAGTTAAAAAACTCTGTTGAATAACGATATCTGATGGCACAAGTGTCCTCTAGATCATCCTTGGGCATGGAGTCTTCATATAATCATCAGTTGCCACTCTAGTGGTCAACAGGGAGTACAGTAGATACACGATGCGTCCATCGGTACTACTATGGTCCCTATCCTCATTTCCCTACTCATTGGCCAAATGAGAGGTACTTCCCATGCATCTCAAACTGCATGGTTAGGATGTCTCAGCAGGAGAAGGATGAAACCTTCTTCCTGTCGACATGTCGCCACAGGGTATCACAAAGGAAGGCTAAACCATTCACCCTATACACAGTGCACGACTAGGGGAGGGAGAGTCACCCTATGGTTGCTCGTCGCTCTAAGAAGTACCCCAAGCCCCCCGAAGCTCCCAGAGCTCAATGTATGCATCATACAGGACCCTCATAAGAGGGTCTCTCCACGACTCCTAGTCATTCTCGGAAAGTCAAGAATTTGACCTTTCCCAGGGGCTTCGTCAGAATGTCAGTGACCTGCTCATCAGTCCAATATGATGGAGCCTTATTGCTCCTCGTTGTACCATATCCCAGATGAAGTGGTACTTGATATCGATGTGCTTGGAGCGATCATGAAATACGGGATTCTCTGATAAACTAATCCCACACTAGTTGTCGCAGAGGATCACGGTAGTATCCAGTGTGTGTCCAAACAACTCACTGAAGAGCTTCCTCAACCAGAGAGCCTCACAGGAGGCCATACTCGCAGCATTGTACTTTGCCTCAGCAGTGCTCAAAGCCACCGATTTCTGCTTCCTGCTCATCCAGGATATCGAGGTAGATCCCAAAGAGAAGCAGCACCGAAAGTGCTCTTTCGGTCCACCACACTGCCTGCCCAATCAACATCGGAATATCCATGTAGCCTCACATCTCCGGCAACGTATCTCAATCCATGAGTGATGGTGCCCCAAAGATATATTAGAAGATTCTTGGCACCAATCCAATGTGAGTGATGAGGCTCAACCATATATTGGCTCAACGTGTTGACTGCAAAACATATATTCGGATGGGAGTTCACCAAGAACATCAATGCTCCTATGAGTTGACGATACTCAAAAGCATTTCCCAAAGTAGGTCTGGCAATAGTACAACACAACTTCTTGAAGTTAAGCTCCATTGGGGTAGTCACGGGCTTGCAGTCCACTATATCGAATCTCTCCAATACCTTCACCACGTATTTTCCTTGAGATAGAAAAATTTCTTCTGGCTTTTGCCAGATTTCTAGCCCTAGGAAATAGTGCATCGGTCCTAGGTGCTTCATTTCAAATTTGGAAGCCAATGTTCTCTCTTACATTTGTGAATGAGAGGGTCTGCACCTGTCAGGAAGAGGTCGTCAACATACAACACCAGTATGAGAGGCTTGTCATCCTCAACCTTAAAGTAAAGGTTTGGATTGGCTTCACTCCGAGTGAATCCCAGCTTCATCAAGTAGCTATTGATCCTCTCATACCAAGCTTGGGGTGCTTGCTTCAGCCCATAGAGAGCTTTCTTGAACCTGCATATGTGAGATTCCCGATTATGAATATCAAACCCCTCGGGTTGTTCCACATATACTTCCTCTTTAATCGAACCATGCAAGAATGCGGTCTTGACATCCATCTGATGTGGGTTCCATCCTTGTGAAGCGGCAAGGGCTATGATCGAGCGGATGGTGGTGTATCAGGCAACAGGTGCAAATATCTCATCATAATCCACACCTTCCTTTTGAGAGAAGCCTCGAGCAACAAAGCTAGCCTTATACTTTTCAGCACTGCCATCGACTCCATGCTTTATTTTGTAAAGCCACTTCGAGGTGACAACTATTTTGTCCTGGGGTTTGGGGATCACATCCTAGAGATCATTCTTCATGATGGACTCATATTCCTCATTTATAGCATCCTTCCATACTTGATGTTTCACAGCTTCTTCGAACGATGAAGGTTCATTTTGAATGATGGTGCTCATAATGGTCAAGTATCCCTGATACCTGGTTGGCTTCTTACTTTCACAGAAAGTCCCTTTGGGTGCAATATGTCCTTCGGCATCAAAGTGTCCCCCTAAGCCATGAGGGCCTCTTCCTAGAAGAGGAAGGCTCTTGTGGAGGGGATCAATTGGATCCATAGGTTCTTCCACATCGGGCATCGTCTCATCTTCCTTCTCATCTGGCTTCCTGGAGTTAGCTTCTTTATCTTTCCTTGGAATAGGAAGATCGTCAACCTTGCTAAGAGCCATATCTTCGTCAAAGGTGACATCATGACTTATCTCGACTTCCCTTTGACCAGCCACATAGATTCTATAGCCCTAAAAAGTTTCACTATAGCCCAAAAAGATTCCCTTTTTACCAAATGCAACCAATTTGCTTCTTTTCTCTTTCAGCACATGAAAATATACGAGACTTCCAAAAATTCTAAAATTAGAGACATCAGGTTTCTTACCAGTGAACGTTTTTTCGGGAGTCTTGGAATCCAATGCTTGATGAGGGCATTAGTTTTGAACATATACGGTGGTATTCACAACTTCGGCCCATAGAAACTTTGGAAGCCTTTGATCATGGAGCATGGAACGAACAACTTCCAAAATCGTAGGTTCTTCCTGTCAGCCACACCATTCTACTCAGGAGTGTATGGTGTTGTGGTCTCCCTCTTAATGCCAACTTCCTTGCAAAAGTCATGGAACTCATTGGATTCATACTCGGTCCCACTATCAGTCCTTAAGATCTTGATCCTCTTCTCGGTTTGATTTTCGATCAAGGCTTTGAAGTGATGGAACTAGGAGAACACTTCATCCTTCTTTTTCAAGAAGTATATCCAAGTCTTGCGAAAATAATCATCTGTAAAAGTGAGATAATATAAATACCCTCCCAAAGAGTTCACAGGCCTCATACCAGATATGTCGGAGTGAACCAATTGCAAAATGTCGGGGGTCTTGCTATGGCTTGAGGGGAATGGTCCCCTTTTGAGCTTTCCTTCGGCACACCCCAGACATACACCTTCTTGCTCTACTTTAAACTCGGGCATTCCTGTCATCATTTGTCTCACATTGGGTAGACCCTTATAATGAAGGTGGGCAAACCTCCGATGCCATAGTTCAGACTGAAGAGATGTGTCGCAAGACATGACTCGCAATGGACTTCCTCCAACTTGATATAAAGAGTCAACTCGAAACCCAATAGTGAAGACATCTTTAAAATTCTTCTTTCTTACATGTACCTTGCAATCAATGAAGGCCACCTTGTAGCCTTTGTCTTCCATTGCCGAAATGGACACCAGGGTCTTCTGTGATTGCTCTTGCTCTTGCTTGGGCTTTATCCTCACTTCAACTTTGTTACCATGTTAAATTATGGTATGTTCTATGCTAAGAGCAATTTACCTCAATTCTTCTTATTAGCCCAATGTCAATCACATTAACATGAAAGTAAAATGCTGATAGAACATAAATGAAATCAACAGAAGACAAGCCAAGACAAGAGACACAAGATATGGTGTTAGCCAGGGATAAACCCCAATGTGGGGAAACCCTTTGATCAATTCTTCTATATTCTTCAATAATTCAGCAGAGAGAGAGAGATAGTACAATATCACAAATCTGTGATTTACAAAAGCAGTAATGAATACCCTCGAACAACTATGTCAAGGATGATCAATCAACTCCAAATGTGCTCAAGACAATCTAGGAGAACTCGGTCTCCAACAACAGTAATAGTAGCCTCAAAATAGTCAATATAATAAGGTCAAACAACAATCAATGCTACAACATACTGCAGCTAGCCCTAACCAGTCAACGCTGTCACAAATGTACCCTCCAACAAGTCAATGCAGGCTTGTCCAGCACTTCGGCTAGCCTAGGAGAGGCTGCCCACACAAATCCGTAGTCAATGCTGTCTATACACTGGTCAACGTAGTCCTTACCCACTTGCTGCACCATCCTGCATCCTTGCTGCCCTAACTGCGTCCTCTCACAATGATGCCCTAGTTGCGTCCTCTTTCCCACGTCAGAGCTGCGTCCTCCTTCCCTCGTATACCCAAGAGACAAGGAGAGAGAAGAGGTGGATGAGATGAGTGAGCTAATGCCTCAAGGTCTCTAATATTTATATGCCACGTTGAGGTTTAGCTGGGAGTGTGCAACAAAATCTTACTTGCTTGCAGACCTTGACAAATTGTCAAGAAATACAAATAAATTCATATCTCCATGAACACATGTCGGAATCGGATGATCATTAGATCAATCCTACACCTCTCGATGAGAGGAATCCAAGAAAAATATCAGCTGCCATAAATAAGATGACCCACATGGAGTTTGGCCCTAGTTGCCGATTTTAATACCAACCCAATCTACGTGCCAACTGTGGAAAAATACTATATCAGATCTGCGTATCACTTGAGGAGAACCTATCAGCGTGGAGTTTTTAAAATGAATTGTGTGATATGTGGAGGCTAGCAGCGTACATGTTCAAAATGTGGAGACAAACTCCAACCAACTTTAATTATAAACCTTTGATTTCTTGGCAGCGTATTTCTCTACGATGAAAGTTCTCTGACTTGGCCTGCGTGGATCCTCATAACTGTTGTGCGTAGATGCTCTAATTAGCATGTGCATATTTCTGTTTTAATTGCCCATACGTAGCAAAGGAGAGTGAGGTGGGGTCTGTTGACCACTGGTGTAGCATTTGCTGATTAAATGAAAGACTCCATGTCCAAGGATGATGCAGAGGACACTTGTACCATCAGATATCATCAGTCAACATAGTTTTTTAACTTCTATCTTCTCATCTTCTTTCTTGTACCCAGATTCCACAACCTGCAGGGAATTGTAATATGTGATACTAGTAATGATGAGTTTTTGAGTCTGTAACAGGCCTAGGATGTTGGGACTCGATCAGCAAACAAGTACACCTTGGAGTGATTTTTTTATCTGGTTAATTATGCCTTCTTTTTCAGAGGCAGATAATTTTTTGGGTTTTTTCACTCACTTTTTACCCCTAAGCCGGGGTGTCCGTTTGAAGGTTGAGCCCCTAACACATCTTAGTGTTGATAGTCGATGTATATTACCATACTAGATCACACACAAATTTTTGTGGAATTTGGCTAGGTCTCAGTAGGATTTTTTAATAATTAAAAATTTCCCGCAAAACGAGATTTTTTAATTAATTTCTATGTAATGACGTAAATAAATGGCCTTAGGAAATGTCTGGGGCATATGACTACTCAAAATTCATCCCTAGAGGCCCAACATTATCCTAGGATCCACTTTGAGGGTCAAAAAACGACTTATAGTCCCTCAAAAGTTGATTTTGCTAATGTTAGTGGCAAAATGAGGAAAAAATTAAAAAAATTAATAATTGGAAAAATTAATTTTTTTTCCAAAAGTAAAAAAAATGTCAAATTTTGACGTGGGAAATTCCAGTGAAGGTCAAAGGTGATGTGGCAATTATGTGGGGCCCACTACATAAAGCACAAGTCAAAGTTCCAAGTGGCAAGTCAAATGGTCCAACGTTGACTTAAAGAGGCAACGTTGAAATATTACATATGGCTAAAGTTCAAATAATTTTATTTATTTCAATATGTTGGTGCACATTAAAGTTTGTGGGGGACAAATAGTGACGTGGCAGCCACATTAGAAAGACAAAGTCAACAACCAGTCAAAAAAGTCCCAAATTATCCACTCAACAAGTGTAAAAATCAGTTTAAGAGAATTCATAAAGGTTGAGAAAGTTGAAGGGGGACAACACTGCCACGTAGGATAGACCTTGCCTCCCACTTGTCCCCCACTAAAGCTCAAGGCGCAGTTAAGTTCATACGCAACCTAGTTTGGCATCTTCTTCAACATAGATTTTGCTAAGAATTGAGTGGAGGATAGACTGCTACATGCGTCAGATTTTGTCCCCCCACTAACTCATGTTTGTCTACAAAAGAAAATCAGCGTAGACTTTGATGGAATGTTAAGAGAGGTTAACTCAAGTTTTTGTGATGGCTGTTTATGTAATATTCCTAATTAGCCATGGCTAATTGGAATTTTTGCCTTCAATAGTTATTTCTAAATAATAAAAAGTGAGGACAGGGGACATAACTCACTTTTAGAATAAAAGGTCACTTCCTAGTAGCACAACGTTGTGACTTAAAGGGGAGCCAAGGGTGCCAAAGAGGGGATGCAGAAATGGAGCCCACGCAGACACATGGAGAGACTGCGCAGGAGAGAAGGAACACGTGGCAAGAGGGGAATGACGCAGGGAGAGGTGAGCCTTGGGATTGAGAGAGGCAAAGGCTATAAAAGAAAGAGGAGCCCCCTCATTTTGATCATTCAGTTATGTGCATTTTGAGCTAGTCGTTCAACTTCTGAGCATGCTGGCTGTTTAACTAGTCTGCAGCACTGTTTAGTGCATTGAATGTTTCCGTTCGGAGATCTCACCCTTAGCCCCGGGGAACGTCGAGTGCCTGCTCGGGCAAGGTATTTCCATTGACATTTCAGCAACAGTTTTATCAGCATTTTAGCAGCAATTTCATCAGCGTTTTGGAGGACTGCGCAGTACTGAGAGAGGGACGTAGTTCTTTCTGGCTGTAGTGTTGGATTGGGCTTTTTGCAAGAGCATTGAGGAACTGTGCAGATCCCCAAGGGGGTGATTTTCGGGGGTCAGCTATTCCAGGAAAACTTTCTGGGTTTTTTTGGGTTTCTTGAGTAGATCCCGATTCCATAGTTTCGGCGTTTTCCGAGGAGGGTAGCAGCCCCAAATGATCATTTGTTTTCTAGCAGCAGCAACAACACGACAGTTTTCCAACAACATCCACACAGAGAGGCCATTCTTTGTTATTCTGAGAGTATTTCTTCACTTACCTTGTGCAAGTCGAGGTGCCATCTTTATAATCACCTCCTATACTGATTTTATTGCTCAATATAATAAAATGACTTAGCATTTCACGCTGCATTTCTTGAGTATCTGCTTATATTTCCTGTTTACATAATTATATGTTGTACCACTATTATTTTATTATTATATCATTTGCACGTATGTGGTTGGAGTTTTGCTGGGGTTTGAGGAATATTCCAGGTTAGGGATATTACAGTGGTATCAGAGCATAGATCTGGCTCAGCTTGTGGAGCTAGCAATCTATGACATCGGGGGAAAACCCTACATTTGTTACAGGGCTAGGAGTACAGAGACAGTGAGCGTAGGTTGGAGAACACCTACGGAGAGGTACATTGTGTTCCGGTGGTGGACGCAGAACAGGAGGAGCCTGTGGTGGACGCAGAGCAGAGGGATCCGATGGCAGACGAGGATGGGAAGAGATTTGCGGATATGCTCCTCAAATCAGTACAGGATCTGTCGAGGCAGATTGAGGTGATGGGGCAGAGATTCACGACAGTAGAGGCCAGACAGCGTGAGAGCCCACGGGGTTTTCAGATTGGTGAGGGATCAGGTGCATCCCATCATTTGCCAGAGCAGCGTAATACTGCGCAGCATGTGGCCTCGCATGCCCCTACACGCTCTACCATGCCCACGTTCTTAGGAGCAGACACGGGGGTCGGAGCCCAGCAGGAGGCACAGCCCGGCCATATGGGCGATTATTTTGCAGAGTACCAGGCCTATGGGCAGGAATTCAGGGATGCTCTTTCATTCAGAGACTTTGTTCAGCTCCAGCGGGATAGTAGGCCCCGCGACCATCATAGAGGAAACCGATATTACCATGATGGTGACACCCACCGTGCAGCGAGTAGATTCCACTTACCTACGTTTGATGGTTCATCAAACAGTGCGGCGAAGTCTTGGGTGGAGAAGCTGGACATTTATTTCCAGCTTAACCAGATGTCAGAGACAGACGCCATCAAGGTGGCAACATTGCATTTGGATGGCGAGGCCCAAGATTGGTGGTTTCATGGGATGGTTGCACTCGGGTACTCTACAATGACAACATATGCGGAGTTTACTAGGAGATTGATGGAGCGATTTGATCGGAGGGATCCAGAGCAGCATTTTGTTGAGCTGACGAGGCTCAAACAGACAGGGAGCTTAGAGACCTACATTGCAGATTTCTTGAGGGTCTCCGTGATTGTGCCAGGCCTATCCACGACACAGAGGGTCTATATGTATGTTGAGGGGTTAGCAGAGCCACTTCAGGGTCTAGTCCGATCCACTAGACCAGCCACACTCCAGGATGCTATCAGCAGGACTCGGGACTTACAGGATGTCTTACCCAGGACCCGGACACCTTACCCCCAAAGACAACCTTTTCAGTCTAAGGGGAAGGATGTGAGGATTCCACCTCCAAAGGGGAATCCAGGACGAGTACGGATTGAGAATGATGTCAGGAGGGAGCTGAAGAAGAAGCGGTGGTGCTTCACATGTCAGGGACCGTGGGCACCGGGACATAGATGTGCTACTGGCAAAGCACATTTTATTGAGGTCTTCTCTAAGAGTAGTGAAGAAGAGGATGACGAGGATGATGTGGAGGCAGGAGATAGCCATGCCATACAGGGACCTTTGCCACCTCCACCACCAGCAGCAGGTGGTGCATCTTTTGCACCCACCGGAGGGGCCCTTGCAGCATTGCGAGGAGTTCCCAAGTATCTGACGCTAGGCCTACGAGGGACAGTACGTGGCCAACAAGTATCAGTTTTGGTTGACAGTGGGGCGACCCACAACTTCATCGATGCACAGATAGTTGAGCGGAGAGGTATTCAGACAGAGAGCTTCAATGGGTTTTCAGTCTTGGTCCCAGGAGATTAGACCATGATGTGTGCTCGTTATGTTCTAGAGCTTTTAGTGACGATGGGCACCTACACATTGACTGACCACTTTTTTGTGGTCGATATTCTGGACACCAACATGATACTGGGTGTTCAGTGGCTTATCACTTTAGGGAAGGTCACAACGGATTGGAAGACCCTAGAGATGGAGTGGGATGATGAGAAGACAGGGAGGCATGAGAAGATATGGGGACAGCACACATATCTGCCTCAGACTGTGTCGGTTCATCAGATGGAAGCAGTCTTCTGGAAGGGAGACATAGAGTGGGCAGTGGAGCTGCGTGCATCAGAGGCAGGGACTACAGGGCAGACGGTACGTCCAGAGACACAGTCCATCCTTGATCGGTATGCCATAGTGTTTGGGGAGATTCCACTAGGACAACCACCGGATCGGGGGTTTGAGCACACCATTGAGCTTGAGCAGGGCATACAGGCAGTGATCACCACCCCCTATAGGCACCCCAAGGCCTATCGGGATGAGATTGAGCAGGCTATCCAGGAGTTGCTGGCTCTTGGGCACATTCCACGGAGCATGAGTCCTTTTGCTTCTTCTGTGGTGTTGATGAAGAAGGACGGTACATTGAGGATGTGCATTGATTACAGGGCCCTGAACAAGAAGACCCTGAAGAACAAGTACCCCATACTTAGGATCGATGAATTGATGAACGTGTTGAGGGGAGCACAATTCTTCTCAAAGATTGATTTGAGATCTGGGTACCATCAGATTCGCGTGAGGGAGTAGGACATTCCCAAGACCGCCTTCAGGTGTCACTATGGGCACTTTGAGTTCTTGGCGATGCCTTTTGGGCTAACCAACGCCCCCGCTACATTTCAGTCCTGCATGAATCACATCTTCCGTAGTCACTTGAGGAAGTTCGTGTTGGTATTCTTTGATGACATTCTCATTTACAACAGGACTTGGGAGGAGCTTCTCCAGCACATTGAGACAGTACTGCGTATCTTACAGGAGTAGCAGTTCTATGCCAAACTCTCCAAGTGTGAGTTTGGGTTGACAGAGATGTATCTGGGACACATCATAGGGGTGGACGGAGTAAGAGTCCATGAGGAGAAGATCAGGGCCATCAGAGAATGGCCGGAGCCAAGAAATGTGACGGAACTTCGAGGATTCATTGGCATTTGTACTTACTACCGGATGTTCGTAAAAAGGTTTCTTGCAGCTTGCTGCATCCCTGACAGATCCGACGAGGAAGGGGGCATTCATTTGGTCAGAAACAGCGCAGCGAGCCTTTGATAGCCTCAAGGAGGTTATGAGCAGCTGCGCAATGCTTGTGTTGCCAGATTTTACGCAGTCTTTTGTTTTGGAGTGTGATGCGTCGGGAGAGGGGATTGGCGTAGTGTTGATGCAGGGAGGTCACCCTATAGCCTTTGAGTGCCGGAAGCTCCTTTCGCACGAGAGGTATTCTATATTCGATAAGGAGATGCTGACCATCATGCATGCATTGGTTAAGTACCGACAGTATTTGGTGGGTAACAGGTTCAGGGTGAGAACTGATCACAACAACCTCAAGTTCTTTTTGGAGCAGAAGCAGCTACATGAGAGGCAACAGAAGTGGATCAACAAGATCCAAGCATATGAATTTGACATTGAGTATGTCAAGGGTAAGAACAATGTGGTAGCAGATGCCCTTTCACGTAGACCAGCGACGTTGTCTCTTATGAGCTTGGATACAGACTGGAGGGCTCGACTCTTAGTAGAGTACTCCAAGGACAGGTTTGCATGTGAGGTTCTAGATGGGCAGGTGGCAGATGACAGGTACAGGGTGGTCGATGAGATTATCTATTACAGGGATCAGATCTTCTTGACTGAGGGGTCTCAGCTCAAGAAGAAGATACTCCAGGTATCATATGATTCACCATTGGCAGGACATCAGGGGTTTACCAAAACCTATAGGGCCATTAGGGAGAGGTTATCATGGAAGGGCCTCAAGGAGGACGTACTCTAGCACATCCGAGAGTGCGATATTTGCCAGAGGAATAAGGGAGAGATGAGCCATCCCGTGGGATTATTGTAGCCTCTTCCCATTCCGGAGGGGAAATGGGAGAGTATTTCGATGGAATTCATCACAAGGTTGCCCATGGTACAGGGCAAGGACTGTATCTTTGTCGTCGTTGATCGACTGACGAAGTACGCACATTTTTTTGCCATATCCGCACACTATATAGCAGCACAGGTGGCCGAGTTGTTCTTCAAAGAGATCTTTAGGCTACATGGTCTTCCTAAGACCATCGTCAGTGATAGGGACAGCCGTTTCATGCGCGGGTTTTGGCAGGAGCTTTTCTGGTTGGTGGGGACGGAGTTGACACCGAGTACCAGTTATCACCCACAGACGGATGGGCAGACAGAGATAGTTAACAAGTGGCTAGAGGGCTACTTGTGTAACTATGTCAGTGGGTAGCAACGAGCATGGTTGAAGTGGCTGCATCTAGGGGAGTACTGCCACAATTCTTCACATCACATGTCCATTGGTATGTCACCATTCTATGCCTTATATGGGTATCATCCTTTATCTTTTGTTGACATGATGTTTGGTGATAGCAAGGCTCCTAGAGCCAAGATTTGGATCCAAGAGAGTCAGGATATTCTCCGAGCTCTCAAGGATAACATGGCTACAACGCAGAATCAACAGAAACTGTATGCCGACAAGGGTCGGGTGGAGAGACAGTTCGAGGTAGGGGACATGGTCTACCTACGATTACAGCCATACCGACAGTCGTCACTAAAGCAGAAGAGAGTTGAGAAGCTCAAGCCCCGCTTTTATGGGACGTACAAGGTGATACGCAGCGTTGGACAGGTTGCATATGAGTTGGAGCTGCCCCAAGGCAGCAAGATTCATAACGTTTTTCATGTATCATGCCTGAAAAGGCATTGGGGCAGCAGGTGAAGTGACAGATGAGCTACCACCCATGGATGATGAGGGGCATTTGGTATTGCAGCCAGAGACTATCACTGATACCAGGGAGAGGCAGCTGCGGAGTAGGACGGTCCGGGAATTCTTGGTGACGTGGAAGAATTTGCCAGAAAAGGATGCCACTTGGGAGAGTGAGAAGATCTTGCAGCATCCATCACTTCAGTTGCTTGAGGACAAGCAACATTTTGCCGGGGGAGACTGTAATATTCCTAATTAGCCATGGCTAATTGGAATATTCGATTTTGTTTAATTTTTTCCTTCTATAGTTATTTGTAAATAAAAAAGTGAGGACGGGGGACATAACTCACTTTTAGAATAAAAAGTCACTTCCTAGTAGCACAACGTTGTGACTTAAAGGGGAGCCAAGGGGGCCAAAGGGGGGATGCAGAAATGGAGCCCACGCAGACACATGGAGAGACTGCGCAGGAAGGAAGGAACACGTGGCAAGAGGGGAATCATGCAGGAAGAGGTGAGCCTTGGGATTGAGAGAGGCAAAGGCTATAAAAGAAAGAGGAGCCCCCTCATTTTGATCATTCAGTTATGTGCATTTTGAGCTAGTTGTTTCGACTTCTGAGCACGCTGGCTGTTTAGCTAGTCTGCAACACTGTTTAGTGCATTGAGTGTTTCCGTTTGGAGATCTCACCCTTAGCCCCGGGGGACTTCGAGTGCCTGCTCGGGCAAGGTATTTCCATTGTCATTTCAACAAAAATTTAATCAGCATTTCAGTAGCAGTTTCATCAGCGTTTTGGAGGACTACGCAGTACTGAGAGTGACATAGTTCTTTCTGGATGTAGTGTTGGATTGGGGTTTTTGTAGGAGGATTTATGTTGGGTGATTGAGCAGGGGACTAACCCTCGCTTATTGGAGGATTCTTGGCAGAGTTTCTAGCATAGTTTTGGAGGGGTTTCTTCAGTGGTAGCGCAGAGCATTGAGGAACTGCACAGATCCCCAAGGGGGCGATTTTCAGGGGTCAGCTATTCCAGGAAAGCTTTCTGGGTTTTTTTGGGTTTCTTGAGTAGAGCCTGATTCCAGAGTTTTAGCATTTTCCGAGGAGGGGAGCAACCCCAAATCATCATTTGTTTTCTAGCAGCAACAGCAGCATGACAGATTTCCAACAACATCCACGCAAAAAGGCCATTCTTTGTTATTTTGAGAGTATTTCTTCACTTGCCTTGTGCAAGTCGAGGTGCCATCTTTCTGATCACCTCCTGTACTCATTTTATTGCTCAGTATAATAAAATGGCTTAGCATTTCACGTTGAATTTCTTGAGTATCTGCTTATATTTCCTGGTTACATAATTATATGCTGTACCACTGTTATTTTGTTATTATATCATTTGCACGTATTTGGTTGGAGTTTTGCTGGGGTTTGAGGAATATTCCGCGTTAGGGATATTACATCATGTGCCTTAGCCTCTCCACCAATTTTCGTGGCTAGAGCACATCCGATGCTACCCCAAATCAACACTTCCATGTCACCTTTTAACTCTTTTTTGACTTTGGAAAAAATAATTATTTTTTCCAATTATTAATTTTTTTGAATTTCTTCTTATTTTTGCCACTGACATTTGGAAAATCAGCTTTTGAAGGACTATAACTCGTTTTTTGACCTTCAAAGTGGGTCCTAGGATAATGCTGGGTCTCTGAGGATGAATTTTGAGTAGTCACACACCTCAGCCATTTCCCAAGGCCACTTATTTTCATCATTACATAGAAAATAATAATAAAATCCAGTTTTGCGGGAAATTTTTAATTATTAAAAAATCCTACTTAGACCTAGCCAAATTCCATGAATTTTTTTGTGTGATCTATTATGGTAATATACATGACTCTAGACACTAAGATGTGTTAGGGGATCAACCTTCAAACAATCACCCCAACTTTGGTATTAAAAGTGAGTAAAAAAACCTAGTAAATTATTCGTCTCTAAAAAAAAGGATAATTGACTAGATAAAAAAAATACTTTAAAGTGTACTCGTTTGTTGATCGAGTCCCAACATTCTAGGCCTTTTACAATTTCAAAACTCGTCATTACTAGTATCACTTATTGCAATTCCCTGCAGGGTATGGAATCTGGGTACAAGAAAGATGATGAGAAATAGAAGTAGAGTTTAAAAACTTTGTTGACTGATGATATCTAATGTTGCAAGTGTTCTTTGGTACATCCTTGGGCATGGAGTCTTCATATAATCATCAGGTGCCACTCCAGTGGTCAACAGGACCTATAGTTACTGTAGAAATTTCAGCCCCTGCAACTTGCCCAAAAACCATAGAAAACTTGCATGTGTGTGAGAGAGAGAGATGCTCCAAACTTCGATTTTGCTTCTTCCTTGAATTAGGTCTTCTTTCCTACAATTCGCTCTTATGTTTCATCCTTTTTACCTTGTAGATCGAACTTGTTGAGTGTGTGCTCCAAATGAGTCGAATTGTCTCTATTTATACTGCTTCCATATGGTCAAATTCCCTCTAACTGGGTTGACTTCTCCAGGACAAGGTCGACTTGGTGAGAAGTGTTAGTTTTTGTAGCATCGGATGGTATTCTAGTCTCGATAGTTGTGAGAGAGGTTAAGAAACACTAGGACTTAATAACCCATAAATCATTTATGGAAATTCCACCTAAAAATGTTTTAATTAGATTATTAATCATTTTTAAATATTTTCTAAGTCGAAGCTTAGGAAAACTTGTTAATTAATCAGTATTAATTGAGAAAAGTGAGAATTCTGTAGAAACTCACACGGATCGACTAGGAAATAATCTCAGCCATTGATTAAGTTTTATTCTTGGCCGTTGGAGTCCTAACTAGAGATCATAAGAAGAGGTCGTTCGGTAGATGGAGGAAAATGTAACTAGGTACGATCTTCATTTAATGTATTTGAGTCATCATGTAATGTGCTTGTCAGAAGAATAAAGAAAATATTTTATTATTATTATTATTATTATGACTTATTAAAGCATGGATTTCAAGCTTGGGTCACGTTGTTTTAAGTCAAAGTCCCCATTGAGGACTTCTAGGATTTATTCCGAGTCATAGAGTCATTGTACTTTAAAAGAGACCCTTCTTGGGCTTTTGAATCATGTAAAAAGGTCAAGTATTGATTCAAATATGAATTATGTATCTTCCACATCAAGTTGGCATAAACACCCTATTCGATCTCACATGGAGTCTATAAATACAAGCAAGTCGAAGTCATTTGGAACATACTCTCTCATAAGCAGTTAGATATCTCTTGTAGCTGGGAAAAGTATGAAGTTTGTTGCCGGGAAGCCGAAGGAAGTGCGAGTTGGGTGGAGTCTAAGGGGAAGAAAAAAATCAAAATTTTGGTGCCTCTCTCTCTTTGTTTCGGGCCCTGGATTGGGAGATTGAAGTCTTCCAAGTTTCCCTGTTGCCAGAAGCTTCCTATTGCCGGAAGTTGCTGCCTAGTCGAAATTGCTGGAAGGGGTCGAAGATCTGGGAGACTGACTCGGTCTGGACGCAAGGTCTGGTCTTGGTCTAGGGTGAAGAGTCTCAAAGAATACTATTGAAAGGAAGAATTTCTTGACTGAGTTTTCCCCTCGAGGGGTTTTTGCCCTGGCGTAGTGCCTACATTTGGTGTTTATTGTTTTATGTGCTTCTGCTTTGGTAATTGCTTGATGAACTAAAAGAAAGAAGATATAAAGAATCGTAATAACAAGAAACATCACAAGTAATTATCAAGAATAAGAAAATATTTCTCCCTTTCTGATTTTCTAACATGGTATCAGAGCTTTGGTGAAGAAGGAAGAAAAAGGTAGTCTCAAGCACTTGATCAAGGAACCATTCAAAAGGATTATCTCAAGGAAGGAATCTACTATATTCAAGGAAGATGTCGAATACAATCAAGGGAGAGAATAAACTTGAAGGACCCTCTAACTACAGGTCCTAGAAGAAGAGGATTGACCTCATCCTTGAAAAGAACAAGGTACTAGACTTGGTCAAAGGAAAAGTAAAAAAGCCTACAGAGGATTCCAGTGATGATGATAAAGTGAAATTTAGGGAACTAGAATTGGTGGCCATGACTTTGATGGTAGAAGGAATAAAGGTCAACCTTGTCCCATTCATAGCTAACATCGATCATGCTGAGGAAATGTATGAAGCCTTGTCAAAGTTATTTACTATTAAGAACATTGGTCAAGTAGCAAGTTTGAAGAATGAACTAAGGACCACAAAGATGACTCAAGAAGACACAGTGGCATCCTTATTTGTGAAGATAGCAAGAATTAGGGATGATCTTTTGGCCATTGATGAAATTGTTCCAGACAAAGAACTCATGATCACTGCGCTATTAGGATTGCCACCTACTTGGGGTGCATTCGCTGCAAGGCTTAATAGTTGGAAGGTAGCTCCAACCTTTGAAGAACTACGGACTACTTGTAGTCAGGAAGAAGTAAGGATCTCATTAGCTGCCAATCCTGAAGGAGTATCAAATGCCTGCATTGTTCAACATAAAGGAAAGAAATTGAAAGGACCAGGGAAGAAAGTTGACATGTCTAAGGTCTAATGCTATCAATGTCATAAGAAAGGTCACTATAGGAGTGACTGTCCCAACAATCCAAGAAACAAGAAGAGAGAAAGAGATCAAGCCAACTTTGTTGAAGAAAGAGACCCAAACAAATTCAAGCCCGAAGAATCTGACATTAGGGACTTACACTATTAAATTCTTTGCTTGTAGCTTTAGATATCTTGTTTTATATTTTTGATGTTTTGGAATTTATAGGTGTTTAACATATTTTGGAAAAGACATTTTTATTGTTTTTATAAATTTGTAGGTATCCCCCAAGCTTTGGAGGGAGCCCCCAATAACTCCAAAAGATAAGTATCTCTTTTCCTTTCAGTTGTTGGTTTCATGTACTCATTTAGTTTTGATTATATTACATACTAATCATCATTCTCCCTCTATTGACTTGATTAGGAGAACATTTGACATATTCTCAAAGAGTATGAAAGAGGACCTCTCAAGACAAGGTTTGTCGAGGAATAAAGGTATGCTTTAAAACATTGATTTCTCTATAAATCTATTACTAACGTTGTTGTGTCTAGCTATAGTGAATCACATTGATTCTTGTTTTGGGTGATTCATCAGTTGATAAATCTACTCACCCTACTCATATTCTTAACTAATTGTGTAGAACCCTAGACAAGTTCTGGAAAACCCTAATCTAAGGGTATGCTAATGTGAATGTCTAAAACCCTAAAACTACTTAGGGATATTGTGAAATGTTATTTGAAGTTTTATTGATGATGTCATGTTTGGGATTTGATAGGATCATGAGAACCTATCTTAGGGTTGAATGATAAAGTCTAAAATCTCGAACCTTGAAAGCTTTGGTAATGATAGGTTTTCTATGTTCCTATATTGAAATCCTAACTAATTAGGGTTTGGTGGAATATGTAAGCAAGGCCCTTATAATGTCTTAGAATGATTTCCTAGTATGTGTGTGTTTGTCTGATCAAACCCTAGTCTAATCAAGTTTGTTATATGTCTAACCTCTTTTGATATTTGTGAAGTTGGGTTTGACTAACACATGATATGAAATGTTATGCATGATGATGAAACCGTAGGTATTTATATATATGTCCTTTTGGTTGAAACCCTAGCTGGGTCTAGGTCAAATGTATTAATGTTGTCGGACATATGATATGCTTATGTGTGGTTATGAATTCCTAGATATGTGTTGACCTAGTTATTGATAGTCCTTGTCTAAGATTCTAGGATGATGATATTTGGAAAACTAGGGTTTTGTAACTAAACCCTAGTAGGAATTAAATTCCTTAGCATGTGTGATATAACAATCTGAGATCTATTTGTATAATGATTGTTGAAGTTGTGAGAATGAAATTCTAGGGTTTTGAAGTTAAACTTTAGTAGAATTAAAAATCTCTGATGTATGATGACAATATGATGATTTGAGATTTGTGAAATATAAGTTTTAGTTGGAATAGATGTTTGATTGAAAATCTAGGGTTTGCATAACCCTAGTGGAAGCTGGTCATGTTAATGACTAAGCTGTGATTGACTTTGATTGATTCTTTGTATGCAATCTAGGATTTATATGAAACCCTAGTGGAAATTTAACATATGAACTCTAAAAGTTGTTAGATAGCTTGTAGATCTATATTTGTTTGAATTGTTTCTAGGGTTTGCTATATGTTGTAGTAGGGTATGTTACACCTTCGATAGAAACATTGAAACCCTAGATGGAATGAAAGTTGTTATGAAGTAGTCTAGGGTTTATGACAAAGTCCCTAGCAAGATGTTGAAGAGTATTTATATCTTGTTTTGGTATCGGATATGTATAAAGTTGAAATGCTTCTGTGATTCTGATATGGCTAACTTCAAGCTTCTATGGATTTGGTTGTAATTGTTATCTAAGTTGTGCAGGTAGACAATCTTCAATATGGTGAAGATGCTCGTTGATGTGATAAACATGATAAGGATGATGTTAACTCTGATAAAATGGTTGGAAGCCACGAAAAATTCTCTGATGAAGAAAAGAAGACACTGATCTCGTTGAGGAACCCTGAATAGAAGAGATCTCCCTAAGATTAAGAGGGAGTCTTGCTAAAGAGATGCTCCCTAGTTGAGAGGGAGGGCATAGCTTGGTTTTGATTGAAGAATAAATTTCGGAGGATATGTTGCTGCATGAGAAGTAGGAAAGCATATGATTGAGGAATCTTCTGTCAAAGATTCGGTTGATAGTCCTACTAAGTTGAGGAGCAACATCTAGAACGACCCTGGAGGTTTGTATTTGATTATGTACATATGAAAGTATATTATTGATTGGGGTTGTGTCTGTACAGGCGAATCTCTCGAAGGATTTGATAGCATGCTCGTTTGATTAGGAGAGATTGGTCATCATGATCTGCTGGATCAAGGGTGTTGAGGCTTTGTGAGTGAAGCATTGCCTAGGAGGACATTTGGCTGACACTTTATGTTGATGTCTATGTCCCGAAGTTGGAAAGGTGGTGTTGATTAAAGAGCTCTTTTTTTTTGGATACACACCTAGATTTTGGGTTAGCAAGTAAGCCTGATGGTACCTAGAGGGGCTGAAAGCTTGATTCCACCTTATTCCCACTTGGATAGATTGCCCTGGTCAAGAATCTAGTCCATGGCATTGCGGTGCCTAAATTGTTGAGAGACTAATGGATAGATTTCCCTGGTCAGGAATCTAGTCCATGGCATTGTGGTGCCTAAAGTTCTCCATTGTTCATATAGTTTGAGATCTTCCATTGTACTTGTATATGATGAATACCTCCCTAGTTAAGAGGGAGTGTTGGAAAATGTAACTAGGTTCGGTCTTCATTTAATGTATTTGAGTCATCATGTAATGTACTTGTCAAAAGAATAAAGAAAAGAATTATTATTATTATTATGACTTATTAAATCACGCGTTTCATGCTTGGGTCACCATGTTTTAGGTCAAAGTCCCCATTGAGAACTTCTAGGATTTATTCTGAGTCAATAGAGTCATTGTACTTTTAAAGAGTGTTTTTGGGCTTTTGAATCATGTAAAAGGGTCAAGTATTGAGTCAAATATGAATTATATATTGTCCACATCAAGTCGGCCTAAGGATGTTATTCGACCTCACATGGAGCCTATAAATACAAACAAGTCGAAGTCATTTGGAACATACTCCCTCACAAGAAGTTCAATATCTCTTGTAGCGAGGAAAAGTGCGAAGTCTGTTGCCGGGAAGCTAAAGGAAGTGCGAGTTGGGTGGAGTCTAAGGAGAAGAAAAAAATCGAAATTTTGGTGCTTCTCTCTCTCTGTTTCGAGCCCTAGATTGGGAGATCGAAGTCTTCCAAGTTTCACTATTGCTGGATGTTGTTGCCTATTTGAAGTTGCTAGAAGGGGTCGAAGATCTGGGAGGCTGACTTGGTGTGGAGGGAAGGTCTGGTCTTGGTCTAGGGTGAAGAGTCTCAAAGAATACTATTGAAAGGAAGAATTTCTTGATTGGGTTTTCCCCTTGAGGGGGTTTTGCCCTTGCATAGTGCTTACATCTGGTGTCTATTGTTTTATGTGCTATTGCTTTGGTAATTGCTTGATCAACTAAAAGAAAGAAGATATAAAGAATCGTAATAATAAGAAATATCACAAGTAACTATCAAGAATAAGAAAATCTTTCTGCCTTTCGATTTTCTAACAAAAAACACTTGAGATCGATTCCCTTGGATAGTTCGATTTCTCCAGAGAGCAGGAACAATTTTCGGAAGAGTTTGAGCCAGAGTGGGGAAGCAAAGATAGAGAGGGGCAAAGACAGTGAGTCTGGAGGAAGTTTTCAGTGCCGGAGAGTCAAAAAAAGGAGGTCGAGATTTTCTCTAGGAAGCAGCACAGGGACTGCGAAGTTGCTTCAGAAGAGCGATTTGATCTAGCTGAAGAGGGAGATGTTTTTAGTTCCAGAGGCCGGAAAAGTTTTCGAGAAGGTCGAAGAATCATTTTCCTAGTCAGCAGCAGGAAGGACAACTAGATTGGCAACTGATTCAGGCAAAGCGTGTGAGGGACTGCGCTAGGGTGACATAGGGCCTACGTAGAATTGGTTGGACAACTAGCTTTTTGGAGGTAGTCAGGTGACGGGATTGCTTGGATAGAGTAAAATCCCTCAGAAAATTTTAGCTAGTATTTCTTTTGGATAGATTTGCTAGTTTGGCAATATATTGTTGGAAATACTGAGAAGGGGGGTGAATCAATATTCCTTTTCAATTGTTATTTTTACAAGTTAAATCATTTATATTTAGCACACAAAAATGAACAATAGGAATAAATGCTTTTATTAATATAATCTTTACAATAAATCAGGTACAATATATATAGGGCTCCAACCCTTGATGAAGACACCGATCTTCAATCTCACAGGCTCCAACCTGTTGCCAAACACCAACTTGGTCTTTTGTGAGGCTCCAACCTCTAGGGCTTCGACCCTATCTTGTCAAGGCACCAACCTTGGATTTAGGAGCACGAACTCCAAGGACGCCAATCCTTCCAATTCTGAGGCACCAACCCCAAGGGCTCTGACCCTATATTTTGTCTAGATATGTTTGATAGTAATTCTCTGCTACCTAAATCTTCTTCACTAAATTCTGTCAATCTACAACCTCATTGTAGTCTCCATGCTACATCATCAATGACGGCCTTGTCTCATAGAAGGTGTCACCAATGCTCTTCACTATACCCAGCCACTTTCTCTAAGGTTACCTCATGATGACTAATGCATCATGGTCTTCAATAGTCTTTCACACAACTTCAATGTGTCTATAATGAATCGTACTAAGTTTTGTACACAAACAATTCTCTATTTCAAACCTTTGTTCTAACTGTTGCGGTAACTGCTTTAGGAGTACGCTTCAGGAGTACTTCAAAGGTGTGAATGTCACGGGTTTGTGCGTTCAATTAGAAACAATTTTGTCTATGCAGTCCTTGTAACAGATCACAGGTTGTGCTTTAACGGATTCATCATAGGTCCGATCCTTTTAGTGAATAACCTAGTCAACAGAAGCTTCGACCTTTGGCTTCCTTCTACCTCTGTTGGACCTCCGGTTTCCTTCTTCACTCGCTCGGCCTTCGGCTTTGTTCTTTTCTCTGTCTCGCTCAACCTTCGGCTTACATTCATTGTTTTTCTTTTCGCTCGTCCTTTAGCTTCCTTCGAGTTCATGAGTTGTGAACCATTTTTCTTCTTCGTTATCGATGCCCGAGATCCTTACTTGAGGTGAAGCTTTTGACTTGTATTTATGCGGGTTTCACCAATACCCAAAAGACACGTTTATTGGAGGGAGGCCGACTCGTATATAAAAATATGTATTGGAGGTCCTTTTATATAATTATATTATAGACTTGTTTATTCTCGGAAACCACATAGGAGAGGTTATACCCACATTATAATAGATGTCTGGCAGTCTCCGCATGCCATGTCACTGCTTTAATCACAATTTCATGAAACTCCCGCAATCGCAACTTCGGAGGTTTGCACATAACATTGTCGATCCCTTACTATCGATGGAGCGGATGCGATATTATATCAAAATTGTTTTTGATAACTTCATCGGATCCACAACTTTATCGCAATCGGCGGTCCGTCAGGTCCGTAACTCTATTGCAATCGGTGGTCAGTTGGGTCTATCGCAATCGACAATCTGATGGTGACAACCCTTTATGATTTGCGTAACTTTCGACAGCCGGACGCGATGTTATATTAAGGAGTATTGTAATGGTCCAGTGGGACCGCCATAATATCGCAATCAGAGGTTTTACCGTGACATCCCGTTAACATTGTGATATGAAAGTTCATACGACGGATGCGATATTGTATTAAGGCATATTGTAATGGAACCATCGGGTCCGCAATAAATATCGCAATCGGAGGATTTGAATGTAACAAGGCTTCAAGACTTTGTGACGCGGTGGATGCGATATTTCAATAAAACTATTTTGATAGTCCTATCAGGTCCGTAACATATGTCGCAATCGAAGCTTTAGTCTTATCGGAGGTTATCGGAGGTCATATTTCAAAGATTGTGATAAGTGGCGGATACGATTTCACAATTTAATTGTTATATAATCACGTTAAGTCCGCACCTTATATCGCACATCGGAGGTTTTGGGCGGTAATACATTAATAAAACACCAATATTATATATCGTCGATTTGGTTCTTTATTGGATATTTCGTCGATATCACTGTTGGGTTCTTAGCTCCTCCGATATCACTGATTTCTTCCTTCCGACCCTTACTATTGGGTTCTCGCTTTTGTGGCTTTTCTTCACTCCTATTACTTTCGAAAGCATTGTTGGGTTCTTAGCTCATGTGACTTCTCTTCACTTTTCCGTTCTTCTGACAACTCTTCTTCCGATGATGTGTTCCTCTTTGCTCTTGTTCTCGACTTCCAATGTCTTTCCAATGGCTTCCCTGATGGCTTTCCTCCTTGGGTCTACTACTTCTATTCCATCTGTAAATCCATATATTGTATCCAGTTCTTGGGTCCTCCATGGGCAACATTACGTATCACAAAAATTTTCCATCACAAACACTGCCATATTGACATCAATGACAACCTAGATTAAAATATATATTGTACTCAAAATTTCTCACCGTTGTTTAGTAATAAAACCCTCAGTTGCTGCATCGGTTTCCCCAAGTTGGGTTTTTCCGGAGACTTTAGTCCTGTTGTCGCACAAAGTGTCTAAGCACCGCGAAAACGGTTAGAGTAGGGGCTGTCACTCTGATCCCTACTCACTCCGTTTAGACTCTGTTCTAGCTAAGTCAAGGGATGTAGTCCCTGTAGGTGGATGGATGATGAGAGACCTGTAAAACAATAGGGTTTAGGAGATCTATGGCAAGGCAATTTGCTAATGATGTAACTTCGTTATTAATAAAGGCAAGTTTTTATGATATGATCTATCTTAACATTACTCTGTGTCAACGACCCCATATGATCTATTTAATGACCCCATAGGAAATGATATCAAGCTACAAAATAACAATGCTGCAGAGGGATGCTAGTATGATGAAAATGAGATGTAAGATGCAATGGAACAAGAACTTACACAAAAGATTTTTTAAAGATAATGCAGTCTTAAAAGAGATACAGCAGTCATGAAATAAGCTAAGTAACTTATGCCCAAATAAACAATGCAATCATTGTTATGATGAACCTTAAAAATTAAATCTGAATGCAATGTTAATGACAATCAACTTTTTAAGTATAAATTTGGTGTGGGAACATGTGTAACTGCTGAACCAATGATTTTCAGATTTAGTTATCTTCCCTCCTTTGTACTTGATGTGATAATGAATCAGATTTTAATATGTATTCCCAGAATTTTGCAACAATCATAAATTTAGATTGCAATGCATGCCCAACTTATGTGTCAATGCCACCAAGGTTTAGAGTGCCTTATATCTTAGAAAATCCTGCTGCAATATCTCTTACCTTAATGTTTTGGTGGAGAAGAGCCCCAAGGAAGATTTCTCTATCCTTTAAAAAAAAATGCCACTATGCTTGGGGCAGAGGCCTCAAAAGAGTCTTGTGAAGAGGATGAGGAGGGATGACAGACAACTTGAGGGAAAGGGAAGAACAACAAGGAAGGGAGCAGGGATATGGCAGCAAGAAAGGGAGGGCAATAAGGCCTAAAGGGAGGCTCCTGTAGCGGCGAATGGGTGGATAGGCTAGGGAAATGTCAGGTAGATGGAGGTAGGAAGCCTGCAAGGCTTGTAGGTAAGGTAAATTGCAGGCCTGGTAGGGAGAGGAGATTGATATAGGAAGAAGGTAGTGGGGAGAGGAAGAAGAGAAAAGGGAGAAAAAGGATGCCGCAACCAAGGTAAGTCCAGTGGAAAGGTAGAGCAGAGGGATAAGGTGAGGCTGCGGGCTTGAGGGAAACGCTGGTGAGGAAGCCTGCCTAGGAAGGGGTGATGCAAGCATAAGATAGGCTTGCGGTAGGCCAGAGGAGGGCTAAAAATAAGGGGTCGCAGGTAGAGAAGGCAACAAATGAGGGTTAGGACGCATTTGCTGAAGAAGAGGAGGGACTGCTTGGAGGAGGGAGACATTAGACCTGAAGAGTAGCTGTCGTGGCTTGGAGAAGGCTAAGAACTGAGCGGAGGCTGCCTCCAGGCCTCAAAAATTTAATTTTTCCCTTTTCTTTGAAAAATTTAATGAAGATCCCGAATTGAAGTTGAAACCCTCAAATGCGAATATTTTTCTGAATAATTTTCTTTGACAATTTTTGTTGAGGCCAGATCTTATCTTTCAGGGTCTAGATCTGGCTTCAAATCAACTTCTTCTTTCAGTTCTACACCTGCAAAACAAAAGCAAAAAATACCCAGATCCCAAATATACAAAAATGAATAAAATCCCCAAAAACCCAAGTTAGAAAAACTTCAGATCTATACAAAATATTTACATATCTATGCACAAAGGTTGCAGATCTATCAGATCTGAGTAGTATGAGTTCAACTCCGCTGCCAGATCTGAAGATCTAAGTCTCTTCCTAGCCAGATCTATCGATTTTCCACAAAATAATTAATTTATTTTTATTTTTAGAGAGGTACTAGCCCAAAAACATCACGCATACAAAATTAATTTTTAGATAAATCCTAAAGCTTATACGAGGTAGGCTCTTCAAAAAATGTGTTGAGAGTTGGCTAGTCCAACTGAGGACTATCCCCAAACGCTTAATGAAAATCTGAGAGATCTTCTTCAAACAATAGATCAACTATCAAACCAAGTAGAGAAATAGAATAACAATAAAATTTTGAAGAAAAAAGATACCTGCTAATGCAATCAAAATTAAAAATGTTACCCTAGATCCAATTAATTAGAATAAGATACCTGTATTTTGATTATTCTAAGAGAGCTATTGATTGATAGTTTTCACATAATATTAAGAAAAAACTAAAACGATGTTACCATAGATTCATGAAGAGGAACACCATTGCAAGTTGAAACCCCAAGACTTTTGAGTTAATTCTAGAAAATAGACAAGAGAGCTTGAAAGCTTAGTACACAATTCAGAGATCGGATGAAAAATAGACTGACATCGACCTCTAATTTATAGATAAATTCTCCACCGGCTAGTTCACTTGATCCCCGTCAAAGTAATCTCGACCATTGAAAAAGATTTGATTATCTTTTAATCTTGTCCGTCAAAATTATTTATTTTTTGAGAAATTTTGAATTTTGAATTTAATTCTTTTTTAATTAACTCAAAAATAATAATTTTGAGTTAATTACCTCAAAACGTTGACTTTGACTTAAGTACCAAGGTCCAAGGGTCCAGGATTTCTTAAAATTTTCAATATTCCCTTGGTCTGGGACCTTTAAAAATTTATTTTTGTAAGACCCACAAATTTTGCCTTTAGAGAATTTAAATTTACCTAGGACATATAATTAATTAAATTTCTTGCTTAAGATTTTTAATTTAATTTGGTCAGAAAATTTAATTAATTGACTTATGAGAGGATTAATTATTTTTTCAACCCCCTAATACTTAGCCATGGTGTCTAATTATGAGGGACCATATACTAAATATTTTTTATATCAAGATTTTACATTTTAATATATGAAGGGAGAAAACCCGTTTGCTATAGACCCTCAAAAAATACCCATTTTTGCAACACAAACTATAATCTAGTAGACCAAGTGATTTGTAATAAAATAATCTAGCCAATTAGCTAGGATTATTCCCAAATCACTTTTACACAGAATTGATCTAAAACACTAGGACTCGCCTAAGATCTTAGCGACAAAATCCACTCTAGCTTTGGGGTAAGAGTGGAAGGCACAACTTTTCCGATCATTTGTGTCTAGAGACAGATGAATTAGTGAGACAAAAAACCTCCTAGAATGGAGATCGTCACCAAAACCATAGGTTTACCTAAGCTGTTACATACAGACGCGGTCATACTGAGATTATTTACATTTTACATATGCAAAATGCCCTGACATATTCATAAAACTGCCAGCTGATGATGAAGTCTTAATGGCACGGACATTCGAAGATGATGGATCCCTTTTGCGAAATAGGGTTGTACTGCTATGGGCTCGTTGACACAGAGTGGTCAACATTTGGCTCTACTTGGGGTCACGTTGCTTCATTGGAGGAATGTGAGAATCCAAAATCTGCATCCAAGCAACACACAAGATTATATTAGTAGTGTCCATCCAAAATTCATCATATAACATTAAGCACATGAAAACAAAAGCTCTTCATTTATTAACTATACTACTAACATGAAAATTTTAATCTAACTACAAAGTGAAAACGCTGAAATAACAGGGTGTAAGGTTAGAGATACAATGCAAAGGATGCCTTGTGGCATCAGATGTGTTCAATATAGTGCATACTGAGCATTATCCTGCTTTCAGGCAAATATGTGGGCTGTTTTTCGGATGTGCCATGTCCAATTCTGCATACAGTAGGACTTTGTCTTATCCGAAAATCGAGCTATTCGTGGCCATCAAATGCATCAAACATATTCCTTATTCTTTTTCTTTTTCGCTTCAGGATTTTCTTCGTGGCAGACTGTATGTTGATGATGTGGACCATTCTGCTTGAGAACATTTGGACGAAGTAATTAAGATATTTGTGACATGCCTCTCTTCATTCCATATCTGTTCTGTGATAAATGATGGATCAGTTTCACAAGTGTTATGAGTTATAACTTGATCCTTTTCAATTTCTTCTCTGATCATGTCATACTCAGCAAAATCTTCGTTAATGGGGTCAGCCACTTTCTCAGGATATTCACAACAAGACGAGCCTGCTTTAATGGATTGGGAGAGTTATGATCTGTTGAAAGCTCCTTGATTTTCTACCATCTACCATTTGGATTAGATTGAAACTTCTATACCTATGATTTCCTTTCTTCCAACCTCTTATGTGTGGAACTCATTTCTCTGGCATGCCTTACTATTAATTTCACTTGATTGAGCTCAGTTTCCACGAATTGTCTTGCAAAGTGATATGATTGGCCTCCATAGTTTTCATTTCCTGAGTATGCTTTGCTTCCATTACAATCATATGATTCTGAATAATGCACATTTGATTAGAATGATTAACTTCCATTATCTTTAATCTATTTTCGATGGTATCCATTTCTTCCATATTTATAACATATGGTGCTTGTTTTTTCTCTATGGCCAATAACCTATTCTAAAGAGATATTTGACCAACTTCCATGTCCTTTATAATTTTATCGTTCTTCACTTTCATGCTCATGAAGCAATTTTTCATATAGTTTATCTCTTTCTTATGATTTGCTTGCATGGTAGCTAATTGATTGTTGTGATCAAATTTCATGATGGCCATTTCTTCATCATGTCTTTCTTCCATGGCAGTCATTTGATTGGAGCGATTGAATTCCATGATCGTTATCTTTTCCTCTAAGGCTAATAACTTGTGCTGTATAGAATCAATTTCCCTGGCATGATCAGTTGTTAATCTTTCTTGGTTAAGTTCCATATCTTTAATAAGTTGAGCCTGATTAACCTCTGTGTTCTTGATTACTTGAGTTTGATTTAACTGTATGTCTTTAACCATATGAATCAATTCCTTAACAAGATGCTTATCGTTGTCAACACTGATTTGACAACTTGTTTCTGCTTCTCCACTATCATGGATTTGTTTTGCAATGGTACATGTGGATTCATCATGAGAATTGTCTTGACATATTTTGTTGATAGTTGAGTTCTTTACAAGATCACTTTCACTCTTTTGCATAGTACTAGGGGCACAAGGCGAGCCACCTTGTTTCATATATCTATACTTAAAATCATCGATGATGTATTGTAAAGAAGCAAAAGAATCCTTAGGACAATTACAGAACAAATCCGTAGCATCACCTTCTAAGGAAAAGGCAAAGAGACATATCTTGACATCTTCATGATTATATTGTGAAGGAAGACAATATCTGGTTATTATATGAGTAACCCTGAAGAGATGCTTTCCAACAATGGTTGAATCACCACCCGAGAACAAAATCAATTTATGAATGACCTCTTCCAACATATCATGAAGAGTATCCATGATGACTTGCTTAAAGGGGGGAAACAGAACAACCAAATGGATGCTAGAGAGATAGATCTTTGCTCAAGAAAATAAAAAAGATCCACAGAAAACGAGCTTCTAGTAGCCACTTGAGCATGAACCTAGCTTTAAGATTCCAAAAGCAGAAACTAAAAGGTCAGTCGAGAGAAGTAGATGGATATCAGGGAGGGTTTCTTGTCTGGGAGTAAATGGATGAATAAGTGGAGTTGCCACCTAAACAAGAAATCAACCAGAATGTCTAGGTTAAAGGTGCGATGACGAAAGATGCGGTGACGAAAAGATGAAGAGATGAAATGGCGCCAGAAAATGTGGTGTTGATGGGAAGAAAAAAAATGATAAGAGATTGAAAATGTGAATGGCTAATGAACGACGGAAAATATTAGAAGATTAGAAAAATGTCTTGAGGACCAAGGACAACTCTATCCTCGACAACGGCGCCAAAAAATGTTGTCGCACAAAGTATCTAGGCACCGCGGCAACACTCAGCGTAGGGGCTGTCACTATGATTTTCTGTCACTCAATTTAGAGTCTCTCCTAGCTAATTTAAGGGGGTAGTCCCTCTAGGCGGATGGATGATGAGAGACCTGTAAAACAACAGGGTCTAGGGGATCTATGGCAAGGCAATTTGCTAATGATGTAACTTGGTTATTAATTAAGGCAAGTTTTTATGACATGAGTAATGTTAAGATAGATTAATTAAGCTTGATTAGGAAAACTACAAAATAGAAATATTAGACCAGTGCCTTTATACAACAATACTTAGTGATAAATCAAAGTGCTTGCTAGGAAATGATATCAAACTACAAAATAACAATGATGTAAAGGGATGCTTGTATGGTGAAAATGAGATGTGAGATGCAATGGAACAAGCACTTACCCAAAAGATTTTTTAAAGATAATGCAGTGTTAAAAGAGATACAACAGTCATGAAATAAGATCAACAAGTTATGCCCAAATAAACAATGCAATCATTGTTATAATGAACTTTAAAATTTAAATCTGAATGCAATGTTAATGACAGTCAACTTTTTAAGTATAAATTTGGTGTGGGAACATGTGTAACTGCTGAACCAATGATTTTCAGATTTACTTATCTTCCCTCCTTTGTACTTGATGTGATAATGAATCAGGTTTTAATATGTATTCCCAGAGTTTTGCAACAGCCATAAATTTAGATTGCAATGCATGCCCAGCTGTCAATGCCACCAAGATATAGTGTGCCTTATATCTCAGAAAATCCTGTTGCAATATCTCTTACCTTAATGTTTTTGTGGAGAAGAGCCCCAAGGAAGACTCTTCTATCCTTTTTAAAAAAAAAATGCCACTGTGATTGGGGCAGAAGCTTGAAAAGAGGCTTGTGAAGAGGATGAGGAAGGCTGACAGACATCTTGAGGGAAAGGGAAGAACAACAAGGAGGGGAGGAGGGAGATGGCAGCAAGAAAGGGAGGGCAGTAAGGCCTGAAGGGAGGCTGCTGTAGCAATGGATGGGAGGATAGGCTAGGGAAATGTGAGGTAGATGGAGGTAGGAAGGCCGCAAGGCCTGTAGGTAAGGTAAAGTGCAGGCCTGGCAGGGAGAGGAGATTGATATGGAAGAAGGTACCGGGGAGAGGAGACTGATATAGGAAGAAGGCAACAGGGAGAGGAAGGAGATAAAATGGAGAAAAAGGATGCCACAGCCAAGGTAAGTCCAGCGGAAAGGTAGAGCAGAGGGATAAGGTGAGGCTGCAAGCTTGAGGGAAGCCGCAACAAGGAGAGGGAAAGACTGCGAGGAAGCCTTCCCAAGCAAGGGTAACGTAGGCATAAGATAGGCTTGCGACAAGCCAGAGGAGGGCTAAAAATAAGGGGCCACAGGCAGAGAAGGCAGCGGATGAGGGTTAGGATGTAGCTGCCGAAGAAGAGGACGGATTGTGTGGAGGAAGGAGATAACAGACTTGAAGAGTAGTAGTTGTGGCTTTGAGAAGGCTAAGAACTGAGCGGAGGTTTCCTTCAGGCCTCAAAAAATGATTTTTTCCTTTTTCTTCTATGTTGCACGAAACTTCTAGGAACCTAGCGTTTTGGTCTGTACCCATATCCGAAACTCTGAAACTTGGCTGAAACTCGGCCGAAACTCGACCATCATGTAATCATCTATGAGAGTTAATATATACTTGTTTTTCCTTCTAAATTGTCATCTATAGGTCTTATTCCTTTTTTTCTTGCAAGATAATGTGTTATTCACTTATTTATTTATTTATATTTTTTTATATATACATATATGACGTTTTGGTTGACGTTTCAGCTGACGTTTCCATTTTTGGGAGGTGACATTTCTAAACGTGCCTGTGTCGGAAACTCTGAAATATTTCGGCATTTCGTGCAACTTAGCTTTTCTTTGAAAAATTTGATGAAGATCCCGAATTGAAAGTTGAAACCCTCAAATGCGAATATTTTCTGAATAATTTTCTTTGATAAATTTCGTTGAGGCTAGATCTTACCTTCCAAAGTTTAGATCTGTTTTTAAATTAACTTCTTCTTTCAGATCTACACTTGCAAAACAAAAACAAAAAATAACTAGATCCAAAATATACAAAAATGAATAAAAACCCCAAAAAGCCAAGTTAGAAAAACTTCAGATCTATACAAAATATTTATAGATCTATGCACAAGGGTTACAGATCTATCAGCTCTGAGGAGTATAAGTCCAATCACGCTCTCAGATCTGAAGATATAAGGCTCTTCCTAGCCAAATCTATCAATTTTCCACAATTTTTTATTTTTTAGAGAGGTACTAGCTCAAAAACATCTTGCATAATAAATTAATTGTGAGATAAATCCTGAAGCTTATATGAGGTAAGCTCTTCAAAAAATGTGTTGAGAGTTGGCTGGTCCAACCGAGGACTATCGCTAAATTCTCAATGAAAACATGAGAGGTCTTCTGCAAATACTAGATCAACCATCAAGCCAAGTAGAAAAATAGAATAACAATAAAATTATGAAGAAATAGAGATACCTGCTAATTCAATCAAAATTAAAAATGTTACCATAGATCCAACAAAGTGAATAAGATAACCTGTATTCAGATTATTCTAAGAGAGCTTTTGATTGATAGTTTTCACATAATATTAAGCAGAAATTAAAACAATGTTACCATAGATTCATGAAGAGGAACACCACCGCAAGTTGATACTCCAAGGGCTTTTGCATTAATTCCAAATAATAGACAAGAGAGCTTAGTACACGATTCAAAGATCAGATGAAAAATAGACGGACATCGACTTCTAATTTATAGATAAATTCTCCAACGGCTAGTTCACTTGATCTCCGTTAAAGTGATCTCGACCGTTGAAAAAGATTTCATTATCTTTTAATTTCGTCCATCGAAATTATTTACTTTTGAGGAATTTCCAAATTTTCATTTAATTTTTTTTTTAATTAACTCAAAAATAATAATTTTGAGTTAATTATCTCAAAAAATTGACTTTGACTTAACTACCAAGGTCCAATGGTTCAAGATTTCTTAAAATTTTCAATATTCCCTTGGCTCGAGACCTTTAAAAATTTATTTTTTTAAGACCCACGAATTTTGCCTTTGGAGAATTTAAATTTGCCTATGACATAAAATTAATTAAATTTCTCACTTAGGTTTTTTAATTTAATTTGGCCAAAAAATTTAATTAATTGACTTATGAGAGGATTAATTATATTTCCAACCCTCTAATTTTTTTTCCCATAAGGAAAAAATCGTAATTTCTATTAATGGAGAAATTACATTCCGCAGATGCACATTGCATTCAAATATGTGGGTCGGTGACCTTTCTCGAGATGCCTCATTTTTCACTGAGATTGAAAATGTCTGAAATTGGAGGAAGCAAAGATGATTGACAGCTTACAATCCAGCTCTACGCAGAGAGCCCAGCTATATTGCGTCAACTACTTAGGCTACTTATAAATTTGTAATAATAAAAAATTATAAAAAACACTGCAAGATAATGGGACTATAAGCCCATTTCCAACCCTCTAATACTTAGCCATAGTGTCTAATTATGAAGGACCATGCACTAAGTATTTTTTACATCAAGATTTTACATTTTAATACATGAAGGGGGAAAACCCGTTCATTATAGACCCTGAAAAAATACCCATTTCTGTGACAAAATATAATTCAGTAGACCAAGTGACTTTTAATAAAATAATCTAGCCAATTAGTTAGGATTATTTCCAAATCACTTTTACATAGACTCGATCTAAAACACTAAGACTCTCCTAAGATCTTAGCGACAAAATCTACTCTAGTTTTGGGGTAAGAGTGGAGGGAAAACCTCTGCTGATCATTTGTGTCTAGAGATAGATGAATTAGTGAGACAAAAAACCTTCTAGAATGGTGATCGTTACCAAAACCATAGGTGTACCTACGCTGTTACATATAGACGCGTTCATACTGAGATTATTTACATTTGACATACGCAAAATGGGCTGACATATTCATAAAACTGCCAACTGATGATGAAGTTTGAATGGCACAGACACTCGAACATGATGGATCACTTTTGCGAAAAAAGGGGTGTACTGCTATGGGGTCGTTGACACAGAGTGGTCAACAAGTCCAAAAATAACAATGTCATTTTTTGTGTGTGTTCTAGTTGTTTCTTAGTTTCCAGAGTATTTTCTGCAATATTTTTATTTGTGAAGATTGCTGTGTGATTAATTTGTTGTCACCATAGCTATAAATTGAATAATTAATTTATCAGTTAGAAGAATTAATTCCAGTTGCTGCAATAGAATCTCAGTAGTGAATTTTTCACATGGTATCAAAGCGATTTTGATCAGACGGGGAAGCTCAGAAGCGGAAGAAGAAATTTGTTGTTCAGAGGGGGCAACGGAATGAATTTCTGGGGGCTGCACAGTGCCTACCCAAGCAATATGAATTGTTGGGCAGTTTGATTTTTTTAGTGCAGCTTCGCAGAAAAATTCGGCTTGCTAGATTGAGTAATTCCAACAGACAGAAGGAGCAACAACTCAATAATTTTCACTGAGCAGATTACTTGTTTGGACGCAGGAGGGTTTCTGCAACAGTTGCTAGAGCAGAATCAACTCTGGGTGGAAGTGAAAGTGCACACACAGAGGGAAATTTCTCTCGAAGGGTTTCTAGCCTAGAAATCCAAATTTCCAGTGGCAATTGGCAGTAGCAGCAAGCAAATTTTCTCACCCCAGAAGGGAGTGCAAATAGTAGATTCAACAACCAAGCAGGTGAAAGAGGGAGTTTTATGTTTTAGTTTCAAAGATGGCCACAACTGGGCTTAGAAATTATGATAGGTTAGAGGGAGCCTCCAACTATGTCATCTATAAGACTAGGATATCTTTCCTGCTTGATGAATTCGACCTAAAGACCTATGCAGAAAATGTTGTGGCAGTACCAAATGATGCAGATCAATTGAAGGAATACAAGAAAAAGATGGCAAAGGCAAAGCAGATGATCTTGGATGGAGTTCGGAACCATATAGTCTCGCATATATTTGCCAAGAATACGACCAAGGAGATGTGGGATGCTCTTGCTCAATTATATTAGAATCCTTTCGAGCAACGAAAGATGTTCCTGCAAGAGAAGCTGAGAAACATCAAGATGTAGAAGGGTGAAGACATAGATCCCTTCCTCACCAGAATTCTGGAAATCCGAGATCAACTTGCAGCCGTTGGGGAAGCGCCTCAACCTATAGAGCTTGTGCCTTTGGCCCTAAATAGTGTCTCAGAGGAATGGGAAGTCTTTGTCAAAAGAATCTTGTGACAAGACACATTACCCAGGTGGGACAGGATGTGTTCAAAGTTGCAGGAGGAGATGAGGCAAGCTTTAGTAAAGAGTTCCATCAGCGGAAGCAACAACAAGGGTTTGAAGGGTGTAAAGGAAGAGGAGAATGTGGCCCTTGCATCAAAGGGTCCTAGTTAGGGACAGTGGGAGGAGAAGAAGAAGAAGAGCCTATCTAAGGTCAAGTGCTTCAAGTGTAGCGAGTTTGACCACTACAATACTCAATGTCCTCTCAGGAAGAAGGACAAGCAGGAGAAACAAAACTAGATGGCAACATCTACAGAGATAGACAAATTGTCCTCTAGGTTGGAGGATGATTTCACCATGTTTGCCGCTATACCTGCAGGAGTGAGGTGGGGCGTGTTGCACACATCCTGTCAAAGCTCCAAGGAAGTGGAAGTGCCAAAATTTTTCAACAAGATCAGGTCATCTATCAACAGTCTACATGCCTTTCTAAACCCATTTTGCAAGTTATATGATGTAAATAATCTTAGTACGACCTGTAGTATATGTAACAACCTAGGTAAGCCTATAATTTTGATGATGAATTTCATCCTAGGAGGTTTTTTAACTTCGCTGATTGCCTGTGTTTGTAGACATGGTAATAAGAAGAGTTTTTTCCCTCCAACTTAAACCCCAAAGTTAGGATGAAATTTACTATCAGAACCTTAGGTGAGTTCTAGTGTTTTAGGTCGAGTCTGATGTAAAAGTGATTTGGGAATAATTTAAGCTAGTTGGCTTAATTATTTTATTACAAATCACTTGGTCTACTTGATCATATTGTGTCGTAGATGGGTTGTGTGTCTTGAGGGTCTAAGCCAAATGTCTATGCCCCCTTCGAGGGTTGTAAATGTAAAATCTTATGTATTAGAGGGTGGAAAAATAATTAAATCCTCTCATGTGTAAATTAATTAATTTTTCTGGCGAAATAAAATTAAATCCTAAGCCAAAAAATTAATTAATAGAGTTAAAATTAAATTGTTTTAGGAAAAATAATTCTCCAAGTGGAAAAATGCTTGTGTCCTAAAGGAATCAATTTTTAAAATTCCTCCACCAAGGGAATATTGTATATTTCAAGAAAAGTTGGACCCTTTGACCTTGGTGATTAAGTCAATCAATTTTTTGAGGAAATTAGCTCAAAATAATTAATTTTGAGCATAAAAATTGAATTAAATGATAAATTCGAAAATTCTTCAAAAATAAAAAATCAAAGGGTAGGATTAAAAGATCTTGAAGTGTTTATCAACGTCCAAGATTATTTTGATAAGGATCAAAGAAACTAGCCGTTATTATTCCACTAAGAGGATAAATATATAAATTAGAGTCATTTGAGTCTCTAGCATCTTGATCTTTGGCTATAAATTTGCTGCTGAAGCGTCTTTGTAAATATTGTCATGTTGGGAACTATTTTTTCTATCATAATAAAGACTTTGGGGTGTAATTCAAGGTGTTCTTGCTTATTGATTTGTGTTATGTGCTGACTATGGGCATCTCTATGCTGCGGTGAATATTGGTAAGATCTATTTTTTCACTAGATGGAGATAAAATCATGCTATTGATAGTTTTGGGCTAATCTTAGGTGGTTTGATTTCCCATGTGATCTAACAGATTTATTTTAAGATAAATACATAGAGCTTGCAGGTACTCCAATCCTTGGCCTCCAAGGTCACAAACTTGGGTAGAAATCACTGTTGCTTGGATTCCATATATTTGTATGGTGGATTAAATCTTTGCTAAGGCTATAGTATACATTGGGGTTTCTAAAGTATATTTAGCCATTCATCAAAGGAAAAAACTCCATAAAAATATTTTTCTCAAAATTTAAATTTTTTCAAAAACCTTTGTATATTTGTAGATCTTGTGAATAATTTTGTAAATTATTTTTTCTAACTTGGGTTTTGGAGTTTTAAGTATTTTTTGTATATATTTGGGGTTTGGGTGTTGTATTTTCCATTTTTGCAGGTTGGATCAAGGGATCAAGTTGAAGAAGAGCTAGATCTAGGCCCTTGAGGGTAGGATCTAGTCTCTTGAAAAGTTTTGCAGGGCTATCCACTGAAGATTTTGTAGCAAAATTCAGATTTGGAAAATAATTTTTTTTTTTCAAGGCAAAGGTTTTCATTTTCAAGCCTCTCGAGACTGGATCGGGCCTCTCCATGGCCAGCGTCACCCTCTAAGGTCCTTGCCTTAGCCTCCCTCCCTGTTGCGTCAGCCTTCCTCCCTCCTGCGTCATCATTTTCAGCCCTTCAGGGCAGGCCGTAACCTCAAGAGGCCTTGACCTCCCTTTCTTAGCCCCGCGTTAGGGCTTTAAGGCCTTGAAAGGGCTAGCCGTGTGCCGTAGGCCACACGAATGCCCTCCTCTAGCCCTAACGACTGCTGTTTAGGCAAGCCGTCCTTTTTTTGGCCCTTATTTACCTTTGAAACCCCAATGACCAGCCTTAGGGCCTCCTTTTCCTCCAACGTTGCATCCTTTTGGCCTTCTATTGCCATTTCAACCCTTGATCTACCATCCTAAGCCTTTTTCCCTCAACGTTGGCCATCCTTTACCTAGCGTTGGCTCTTCTTGGCCATTTTTATGCCCTAGTTTGCCCTAAATCCTTGTTTGAATTTTCAAGACTGATCCTTGGTGGTTTTGTTGATTTTTGAGCTTCAAAAGTTTGATTTTCAGGTGGCTTCTTCATCAATTTTTTTTTGGGTCACTTGGGCAAGTGCATCTACAAAACCTTGGGCCTAGGGTTTGAGCTCTAAACTCTAGTTTTATCTCTGTTTTATTACAACAGCTAGATCAGTAATAATTAGGCTCTAAAATCACATGTTAAATGGTCAAAATTGTTCAAAATTGCTAAATATTGGTTTTTCTATATTTTGGCCACTTGGGCACCTTAGATCTATCCTAGATCTATTTTTATGCTTGCTGGAATTTACAGCATAACTGAAAATTTCAGATCTGAAATTTCTAAAGCATACACTAAAAAAGGGTCAAAAATTCAAAAATTTCAGTTACAGTTAAATTTTCCTATTTTTTGGCTGTTCTAGGTGTTGTCGCACAGATTGTCACGACAACGCTCAGACCGAGGGTTGTCACCCTGATTTCCGATCTCTCCGTTCAAGCCTGTCTCTCGCGGCTAGGGGGGTAGACCCTATAGGAAAATGGATGATCAACTGTAAATCAGTTGGGTTGGGAGACACGAAGGGAAACCAACACTAAAATGATTTATTAAATTTACAGACCAGTGCCTTATAGAGTTAATCGCTGAATGAAAATGCTGCGAAAAGATGAACTCATCAACAATCCTTTACCATCAGATAACTCAAGCAATGCAAAATATTCGATAGATGCACAATGCTTTAATAGTGATCCAGCGATTAAAACTCAATAACGATATTCCAGCAATTTCGAAAGATAAATGCTTTAAACAACCACGTAATTTCGAATGTTAACCAGATATCACATTCATATAAATGATCATTCAAGCATATTTAACCACATGAAAATGATAATCATTAATTCCACATCAAAAATTCAGCCTCAACAGAAAAGATACTCCGCAAACATGGCAAATCCTTGAGGTGACACTGAATCTGGCAATATATTTCAATTATTATTTTATTTTTTTTTTTATTTATTTTTTATATATTTTTATATATATTATATATTTTTTTTTTTTTGTATATTTCTCAGATAAAACAATATTTTAAAACTAAATGAAACTGCTAAATCTAAGCTAAATTAAATCAAAATCTAAACTATAAGAAAACAAATTCTTTATGCTTTTTAAAGTTTTATAATTTTTATGAATTTTTTTAAAAACTTAAAATTAAAATCTAAACTAAAGTCTAAAATCTAACAAAACTAAATTTTAAAGTAAATGGAATTTTATGCCTTTTATTTTTTATTTTTTATATTTTTAGCTGAAAACAAAAATTAAAATTAAAAAAAAAATTATGAAAACTAATTTAAAATAAAAGAAACAAAACTAAACCAAAATATAACTAAATCTAAATAAAACTAAAGATTAAAACTTTTAAACCTAAACCAAACTATATGCTAGCTGAAAAGACAAAATCTAAAACGTAATCTTATGCGAAAAAATTAAACACTTAGCAACTACATATATTTCAAACCTGAAAAAACACATTTATACCATACTGCGTACGCATAAAGAAGGAAACCTAACCTGTGATAAGAAAAAACGAAAATTTTTACCTACCCCTGTTGTCTCGTTTCACCGCCGTCTATATATTTTTTTTTTATGCGTGGGTATGGTAGGTTGATGGCTGACGTGCTCGACGGGTAGAGGAACTCGACGAACTTCCCTTCTTCGTGCAGGTGGACAAGCTGAATACTGCTGTGTTGTGATGCTCAACGTGGAAGCTTGGGCTTGCAGAGACGAATCTGCAGAACACAGGTTTGAGAGGTAGCAGCGTGCTGGTGTGGGAGAGAAATTAGGTGCGATGGACGCGGATTTGGGCAAGCTCATGGCTACGTGGAGTCCTGAAGGAGATGGTGCCTTTGAGAGGAATGGCCAGCGGATGGGGAGAAGGGACGCAGGCGGAGGTGGACGTGGGAGAAAGATAGCAATGGTGCAGGAGATGTGTGACTGAGGGTGAGAATGGAATACGCAGAAATTTAGAGAAGAGAGGTAACAGTGTATGGTTGAGTGGATACAACGGCTTGGGTGGATAAAAACGTTAGTATATGGCTACGTTTGCTGATGAGAAAGCTGGCCTGAAACAACGTTGAAAATTTGACAGATATGATGGCAGCAGGATGATGATGAAGAGGGAACAACCCTGAAACTATTTCTCGAAACCCTGTACCTGCACCCTGAAAAAAGGAAAGAAAATCCAAAAAATAAAATGCGCAAAATCGAAACTAATACCCAAGATCACCTAAACAATTACAACATCTACAACTTTTCGCCTCTTAAACAACCAGATTTATCAATAATCAAAAGTAGTAACAAAAAAAAAAAAAAAAATTTAGATTTGCTGTAAGATGCTTTAGGAAAAACTCTCATGCAACTCAGGAATAAACTCTAAATGATAAACCTAGAATCAAAACTGGCTGGGCTCTACAAAAGAGTGCTTTGCTGGAGTTGGCTGGTTCAGCCGAGAACTTCCCCAAACACCCACTGATTTTCTTAACAAAGGTTTCCTACACAGCTCACTTCAACCATCAATAAAGAGAGAAAAATAGTACTAGATCCTAGATGTGATGGAGATACTTGCCATTATTTCAGAAATTCTAATACCATTAAAACCCTAGCAAGTGAACAAGATATCTGTGTTCAACAATACTCTATATTAAGCTATTACTAATGGCTGAAAACAAAATTATGCAGAAAATAAAACAACTCACAGCACTTCAGGAGAATAACACCAGCAAGATTTCAACCCCAAAGTCTTTATTTATTAGCACCAAAAAAAAGTTTACAGAAGAGCTTTCTTCAGCACAAGACTCACAGATCGAATGATCTCAAATGACCCCTAGCACCCTATTTAAAGGAAAAATCCCAACGGCTAGTTCGAGTGATCCATGTCAAAATGATCTCGACCGTCGATGAGAATCAAGATATCTCTTAATCTCATCCGTCGAATTTTTAATACATTAAAAAAAACTGAAATTCTGCATTTATTTACTCAAAAAAAATATTATTTTAATTATTTTTTAAGTTTTTATATTCAATTTATTATTTTATATATATATATATATTTTTAATTATTTTTTTCTTTATTTTTATATATATATATATATATATATATATATATCTATATATATATTTTATTTTTTCATTTTTATTTTTTTATTTTTTTATTTTTAAATAGATCCTCGAACTTAGCCTTTGGAGAAATTCCCTAGGACCTAGGACTTACGACCTATGAGGGGATTAAAACATTTCCTAACCCTCAAGACACTTTACATCATGACTTTTACAATTTTACATCTCAAGGGGGAAATTCCCTTTGACATAGACCCTCATAGACCACCCAATTTTGCGACCAAATATAATCTAGCAGTTTAACACACTAGGATTCCTCTAAGACTCTAATGACAAAATTCATTCTGGCTTTGTGGTCAGGTTGAAGAAAAACTCTGCCGATCATGGATCGGTGAGACAAAAAACCTTCTGGAACGTAGATTATCACTAGAAAATTAGGTCCACCTAGGCAATTTACATACATGACTCAACTTTGCTAAGATTATTTACAATTCAACATGCAGACTGGGTTTACAACTTAATATGATCAAGTCGATGATGACTGTCGAATGGCATGAACACGTCGATCAAGAGCTATCCCTTTTTCCGAAGAAAAGGGGGTGTACTGCTTATGGGTAGTTGACACGTAGTGGTCAACATCTGGCTCTACTTGGGGACACGTTGCTGCACTGTAGGAATGTGAGAATCCAGAATCTGCACCCACGGAACACACAGCAGAAATAAGTAGCGTCCTTTCAAAAATCATCATATAACATTTAAGCACATGAAAAATAGAAGCTCTTCATTTATTAATAAGGAAAGTAAATCTAATCTTAAAACAGAAATAAAATGGTGAAATAACAAGTAGGGTTAGAAATACAATACAAAGGATGCCCTATGGCATCAGATATCATCTTTGAGGAACAGCTTGAGCATTTGGCCATTCGTAGGTAGATCAAGTGGTTCACCATCCAATCTGCTCAAGTGGAATGAGTTTGGTCCAGCTATATCTTGAATGATGTAAGGTCCCAGCCACAAACTGTCAAACTTCTTATGTTTTCCTGGTTTCTCATTCTTGCGATCCCAAAGAATTACCATATCTCCCACCTGCAAAGATCTAGATCGAGAAGATTTATCAAAGCTTTTCTTAATATTAGATTGGTTTTCACATATAGCATCAAAAGCTGTCCTACGAGCTTCATCTAACTCCACAATCTGATCTATTCTATTCTGAACAACATCTTTATTAGTAGAAAATTTTTGAAGGAGCTGATAAGCTGACAACTTCAGGTGCACAGGTAATGTTACATCCAAGCCATAAACTAATTCAAAGGGAGATTTACCAGTAGCTTTCTTCTTAGTGATTCTATCTGCCCATAAAGCATACTTGATTTTGCTATCCCATGATCTCTTATTATCTCCTACTATCTTCTTGATAATGGTTATGAGATTCTTGTTACTTGATTCGGCCAGACCATTACCCCGAGGATAGTAATTTGACGAATGAGATAGGACAATGCCATACTTGAAACAAAAAGATGAAAACTCTGAGGAGCTAAAAGCTTTGGCATTGTCAGTAGTGATTTTAGCAGGGACACCAAATCTAGTAATGATATGATTTTCAATGAAATCCATAATAACCTTTTCAGTGGCATTCTTAGCAGGAATGGCTTCAACCCATTTAGTGAAATAATCCGTAGCAGTCAAAATCCATGAGTAGCCATTGCTAGAATTTTCATGGAACTTCCGTATGAAGTCCAGACCCCAATGCTAAAAAGGTGCCTCTACAATGACAGGTTGTAGGGGCAGGGCATCAAGCTTCTGTTTCCCAGTGAACAGTTGACAGGCTTGACAAGTTCTAACGAACTTGTGCACGTCAGAAAAAATTGAAGGCCAATAATGACCAGCTCTCAGGATCTTGTGGGCAGTAGTTCTAGCAGCATAATGACCACCACAAAATCCTGAATGAAACTCAGAGATTAATTTCTTGGACTCAACGTCATCAACACACCTAAGCACTATGCCTTCAGGATTTCTCCACCCAAGGCCATCCTTCATAAGGCAATACTTAGTGGCTTTTAATCTAAGAGCCCTTCTCTTATGAGCAACTAAATGGTTAGGGCATGCAAGATTCATCAAGTAATAAACTATGTCCTTGTACCACTTATGCTCTCCTAATCTTTCCAATTCAGGCGAAGATAGATCGTTAATACAAAACAAACCAAGATCTTTTCATTACTTTCAGTCAACATTTGAGCCAAACCTTGGCCTTTAACTAGCTTGGTGGGTCTGATCTCTAAATCATATTCTTGTATTTTAGTAACCCACCTAGCATGAGTCCCTAAGCAATCAATTTGAGTTAATATATCTTTAACAGCAGAATGTGGGACGAAAGCAATGATTTTAGAATAACCCACATAAGTTTTGAAGTGCTTAAAAGACTTGACCAAGGCATAAGCTTGCTTTTCCATGGTATTGTACTTCAATTCAGAATTTTGAAGTGCTCTACTCATGAAAGCAATAGGCTGCTCGTGACCATCTTTATTCTTTTGTAGCAGGACACCAACAATGGTATCTTTGGAAGCGAAAGAAAAAATCATGAAATCCTTGGAATAATTAGGACTAACTAAGACAGGAGCTCTTGCAATAGCACATTTGATTTCTTGAAAATCCCTTTTGCTGTCTTCTTGCCAAACAAATTTTGCATCTTTCTTTAGAAGACTTTGAATAGGCTTAGCTATTTCTGCGTAATTTGGAATAAACCTTCTAATAAAATTTGTCTTTCCAAGGAAAGACTGAAGGGATTTAAGATTATGAGGAAGAGGAATCTTTTGGATTGCTTCAATTCTTTCAAGATCAATCTTGATTCCATCCTTAGAAATGATATGGCCAAGTAATTTCCCTTCTGTTACTCCAAAAACAGACTTAGCTGGATTCAAAGAAATCCTGTATTCTCTACATCTATCGAAAACCTGCCTAAGATGATTTACATGATTGATACCATCTTTAGAAAATACAGTAAGATCATCTTGATAAATCTCAATAAATTTCCCGATTAATGGCTTGAAGGCATAATCCATAGCCCTTTGGAATGTAGCCCCAGCGTTTGTTAATCCAAACGGCATTCTGATGTATTCGAATGTACCCCACGGCGTGGTGAATGTGGTTTTCTGACGATCTTCCTTTCTAACCTATACCTGATTGTACCCAGAAAAACCATCTAGCAACGACATCATTCCAGAACCGGTTACTCTTTGCAACAAAGTTTCCATGTTTGGCAAAGGGTAATTATCTTTCTTGCATGCTAGATTAAGGTTTCGGAAATCGACACAAAGCCTTATTGTACCGTTCTTTTTCCTAACAATCACCAGATTTGAACACCATGTCGAATGCCTGGTTTGAGCGATAATTCCTGCTGCAAGCATTTTCGCAAGCTCTTTCTGAACTAAAGGGGCTAATTTAGGATTAATTTGCCTAAGTTTCTTGGCGAAAGGGTTTTAGCATTTTCATCTTTTTAAGGGGATAGTATGTTCCATGACATCTTCCTATAGCCCTTTAATTCATCATTAAGAAAAAGCTAAAAACATCTCGATATTCGCGAAGTAAATTAGTTAACTTTTTCCTTTCCTCCACACTAGTACCTTTACCGATTTTAACAATTTTTGGGTTTTCAGAAGTACCAATGTTTATCTCGAGATATTCGCCTGGGTCCATCTTATTTTCTTCTCTTAACTTTGTGGCATCATGCCGGTCAAAATGTTGCTCTAAGGCAACCACATTCCTAGGAGTAGGATTTATGATATGCTCATGATTTAAAGATCCATCCTCTTCAAAATTTATCCGGAAATCCTCAAACTCATCCAAACTTTTAAGAAAACGAATGACTTGCTTTTCATCACTGAAGACCTGCCAATGCTCTGAGTTATCTGGAACAGATGGTCTAAATATTACTTCCATTTTGACCTTATCTTTAATTAGCTCATCAGATAACTGGAAAGTAGTAGCAGTTACGGCAAGTTCATCTGCCAAACTATTTTGCTCTCTTGGGATTGCTTCGAGGTCAAGGGCATCAAAGTGCTCCATAGTATCCCACACAACATTTCGATAATTTCTTAATCTTTGATTTTTACATGTGAATTTATTCTTAAGCTGCATGATAATTAAATCAGAATCCTCCTTAATGCTAAGCAACTTAATCTTCAAAGATCTTGCCAATTCAAGACCCAACAATATAGCCTCATATTCAACGACATTGTTGGTTGCTTCAAATTCTAATCGATAGGAAAACTTGAAAATGTGATCAAGGGGAGACTTAAGCACTATTCCAGCACCTTTACCATGCCTAGACAATGCACCATCAAAGTACATGTACCAAACCCTATTATTGAGATCCTTAATCTTATCATCAGGAGGAATTATGAAATTAGACATGATGGCATAGTTCCCAATGTCAGATTGTTCTTTGATTATCTCGTTGAGGCCTCTTAGGATCTTCGACATGAAATTTTCTTTCGGGCTGTCTATTTAGTCTTACAAAACCATCACCCCTAGGAGAAGGAATCATAGCATATGACCAATTCATCTGAATACTTCCTCCTAGATCAGAGGCCCACTTTCTGGATAAAATCATACCCCAAGCATTAGGCACATCCACAACAACAATATCCATAACAATCATGATGTCTGGGTAAACTGATAGATGAACTTGCAAATCTTTGATCAAACCATGCACTTCAATTTTCTTAGAATCCACGGCACATATGTTACAGTAAGGTCTAGAAACTCTTAAGTTAAGCTGTTCCATGACCCTTTTAGTCATTACACAAGCTGATGCACCAGAATCCAACATGCAATTATTCAATTTATATCCATTAACTAACAAGGTGATAAAGAAAGGTTGGTGATATTTGTTATCAGCATCTAAGCTTTGCAAGTATATGGGAGCATCATGATAGTCAACTTCTCGATTCTTCTGTTGAGAAATATTTACTTGAGGACCTTGAATAGCTTTTAGCAACTTATTTCTTTGGGAAGGGATTTTAGCAATCTCGGAGACAGGAACCCAGATTTTTGCATTGTAAAACCAACTTCCCAAATCGACATCTAATCCAGGGTTTAAACCAGGCTTGAAAGTTCGAGGGGGAATTTGATTCCCGCTTTGATCTTTATCCCTTCTCTGATAGGTCAAAGCTTTATCTCTAGCAATTTCCAAGATTTGCTCGGGAGAGGGTTTTTCACCATATAACCTAGCCAAAATGTCATCTTCATTTTCAAGGTTATTTATACTAAAAGTTGATGAAGGATTCATAACGTCACGACTATTTTCCTTGACCTCTATCTAGTCATCCATAGACAAAGGAAACTTGCTACCTACCACATTTATTTGATCACCTGCTCCAAACATCCCGTTATCTAAGATTCTTCTAACGATAGGGCAAGTGGCTTCTTCATGAAGAGCATCACAAACCCGACAATAAGGAGGAGCATTATCAACCAAATTAGTAAACGGATAAGGGGGTCTCTGCTCACTAGATTGACCCTTCTTTTGCCAATTGTTATTTCTGTTATTATTATTTCGAGGCTGGAAATTTTGCGTTTGCGTTCTTTCCATTTGGACCAACCTATTCTGCAGAGTGGCTATTTCCTTAGTATGATTAATTTCCATGGTTTCAATCTTTTGAAGCAATTTGAGGACAAGCTCGCTTTCAGGTTCTTGAACTGCTTTTCCTTTAGGTTCTTTTAATTTCGTAGCAGCCCTATCGAAACCTGGTATCTCAGACTTCCCAGATGCTGCCTTGTCCTTTTCAAGTTCTATAGCTAAGGCTTGGCAAGCCCTATAATCATTAAGCCTAGCACGCCTTAACTCATAAGATGGCTCAGGACTAAAGGCATCAATGTAAAAATCTCGAAGAGATTTGTCGGTAGGTTTGTAGTCTTGAGGTAATTCTTTAATAATATCATTAAACCTTTTATTAAATTCTCCAGCAGTTCCATTCTCTCTCTTTTTGATTATGCTGATAGCTTTCACAAGGTGTCTTCCTTCTCGCTTATCTCCATTCTTTTCCTTAAAGGCGTTAACAATCGATTGTAAGGAATCAAATGAATTTTGAGGCTTTTTTGTAAACCAATCTAGAGCATCACCCTCCAAAGTCAGAACAAAAAGGGTCATTTTAACATCTTCATGATTAAAATCAGTAGCCCTTGCATATTTCCCCAACCATGAACTAAAAGCTTTCAGATGTGAATTAGCACTGATTGCGTTATCTCCCTGAAAGATAGGCAATTTATCCATTCCATGTTTTGGAATATCATTGGGATAACCCTGAATATTAGCAAAGTTACATGGGGCGAATATGTCCATGATGTCGTGCTCAATTGGACTAGTAAAAAGCAAATGGATATCAGAGAGGGCTTCTTGTCTGAGGTTAACAAGAAGTGTACGAGAAGAGAGTTTGTGTAATCGCACCCTGAGGGCCCTTTCAGGGTCAGGAGCAGGATTGCATAGACTTCCTGGATGTCTTCTAGTATACACCCTTGAAGATAATATATGAAGTGGAGTCGCCACCCGGACAGGAAGTAAAAGACAGAAAAGCTCGAAAGGAAAGGACCAAGGACAGAAAAATTCTGTCCCCGGCAACGGCGCCAAAAAATGTTGTCGCACAGATTGTCACGACAACGCTTAGACCGGGGGCTGTCACCCTGATCCCTGATCTCTCCGTTTAAGCCTGTCTCCCGCGGCTAAGGGGGGTAGACCCTATAGGAAAATGGATGACCAACTGTAAATCAATTGGGTTGGGAGACATGAAGGGAAACCAACACTAAAATGATTTATTAAATTTACAGACCAACGCCTTATAGAGTTAATCGCTGAATGAAAATGTTCCGAAAAGATGAACTCATCAACAATCCTTTACCATCAGATAACTCAAGCAATGCAAAATATTCGATAGATGCACAATGCTTTAATAGTGATCCAGCGATTGAAACTCAATAACGATATTCCAACAATTTTGAAAGATAAATGCTTTAAACAACCACGTAATTTCGAATGTTAACCAAATATCACATTCATATAGCTAATCTTTAAATGATCATTCAAGCATATTTAACCACATGAAAATGATAATCATTAATTCCACATCAAAAATTCAGCCTCAACAGAAAAGATACTTCGCAAACATGGCAAATCCTTGAGGTGAGACTGAATCTGGCAAAATATTTCAATTTTTTTTTTTTTTTTTTTTTTTGTATATTTCTTTGATAAAATAATATTTTAAAACTAAATGAAACTGCTAAATCTAAGCTAAATTAAATCAAAATCTAAACTATAAGAAAACAAATTCTTTATGCTTTTTAAAGTTTTATAATTTTTATGAATTTTTTTAAAAACTTAAAATTAAAATCTAAACTAAAGTCTAAAATCTAACAAAACTAAATTTTAAAGTAAATGGAATTTTATGCCTTTTATTTTTTATTTTTTATATTTTTAGCTGAAAACAAAAATTAAAGAAATAATTTATGAAACCTAAAATTAAAATAAAAGAAACAAAACTAAACCAAAATATAACTAAATCTAAATAAAACTAAAGATTAAAACTTTTAAACCTAAACCAAACTATACGCTAGTTGAAAAGACAAAACCTAAAATGTAACCTTATGCGAAAAAATTAAACACTTAGCAACTACATATATTTCAAACCTGAAAAAACGCATTTATACCATACTGTGTACGCATAAAGAAGGAAACCTAACCCGTGATAAGAAAAAACGAAAATTTTTACCTATGCCTGTTGTCTCGTTTCACCGCCGTCTATATTTTTTTTTATGCGTGGGTATGGCAGGTTGATGGCCGACGTGCTCGACGGGCAGAGGAACTCGACGGACTTCCCTTCTTCGTGCAGGTGGACAAGCTGCATACTGCTGCATTGTGATGCTCAACGTGGAAGCTCGGGCTTGCAGAGACGAATCTGCAGAACACAGGTTTGAGAGGTAGCAGCGTGCTAGTGTGGGAGAGAAATTAGGTGCGACGGACGCGGATTCGGGCAAAGCTCATGGCTGCGTGGAGTCCTGAAGGAGATGGCGCCTTTGAGAGGAATGGCCAACAGATGGGGAGAAGGGACGCAGGCAGAGGTGGACGTGGGAGAAAGATAGCAATGGTGCAGGAGATGTGTGACTGAGGGTGAGAATGGAATATGTAGAAATTTGGAGAAGAGAGGTAACAGTGTATGGTTGAGTGGATACAGCTGCTTGGGTGGATAAAAACGTTAGTATATGGCTGCATTTGCTGATGAGAAAGTTGGCCTGAAACAACGTTGAAAATTTGATAGATATGATGGCTGCATGATGACGATGAAGAGGGAACAACCCTGAAACTATTTCTCGAAACCCTGTACCTGCAACCTGAAAAAAGGAAAGAAAATCCAAAAAATAATATGCGCAAAATCGAAACTAATACCCAAGATCAGCTAAAGAATTACAACATTTACAACTTTTCGCCTCTTAAACAACCAGATTTATCAATAATCAATAGTAGCAAAAAAAAAAATTTAGATTTGCTGTAAGATGCTTTAGGAAAAACTCTCATGCAACTCAGAAATAAACTCTAAATGATAAACCCAGAATCAAAACTGGTTGGGCTCTACAAGAGAGTGCTTTGCGGGAGTTGGCTGGTTCAGCCGAGAACTTCCCCAAACGCCCACTGATTTTCTCAACAAAGGTTTCCTGCACAGCTCACTTCAACCATCAATAAAGAGAGAAAAATAGTACTAGATCCTAGATGTGATGGAGATACCTGCCATTATTTCAGAAATTCTAATACCATTCAAACCCTAGCAAGTGAACAAGATATCTGTGTTCAGCAATACTCTATATTAAGCTATTATTATTGGCTGAAAACAAAATTATGTAGAAAATAAAATAGCTCACAGCACTTCAGGAGAGTAACACCAGCAAGATTTCAACCCCAAAATCTTTCTTTATTAGCACCAGAAAAAGTTTACATAAGAGCTGTCTTCAGCACAAGACTCATAGATCGAATGATCTCAAATGACCCCTAGCACCCTATTTAAAGGAAAAAATCCCAACGGCTTGTTCGAGTGATCCATGTCAAAATGATCTTGACCGTCGATGAGGATCAAGATATCTCTTAATCTCATCCGTCGAATTTTTAATACATTAAAAAAAACTGAAATTCTGCATTTATTTACTCAAAAAAAAATTATTATTTTATTATTTTTTAAGTTTTTATTCAATTTATTATTTTTTGTATTTTATTTATTTATTATTATTTATATATATATATATATATATATATATTTTTTTTTTACCTTTTCATTTTTTTTTTTTTGTTGTTATTTTTAAATGGATCCTCGAACTTAGCCTTTGAAGAAATTCCCTAGGACCTAGGACTTAGGACCTATGAGGGGATTAAAACATTTCCTAACCCTCAAGACACTTTACATCATGACTTTTACAATTTTAAGGGGGAAAACCCCTTCGACATAGACCCTCATAGACCAGCCCGTTCTGCGACCAAATATAATCTAGCAGTTTAACACACTAGGATTCCTCTAAGACTCTAATGACAAAATTCATTCCGGCTTTGGGGTCAGGTTGAAGGAAAACTCTACCGATCATGGATCGGTGAGATAAAAAACCTTCCGGAACGTAGATTATCACTAGAAAATTAAGTCCACCTAGGCAATTTACATACATGACTCAACTCTGCTAAGATTATTTACAATTCAACATGCAGACTAGGTTTACAACTTAATATGATCAAGTCGATGATGACTGTCGAATGGCATGAACACGTCGATCAAGCGCTATCCCTTTTTGCGAAGAAAAGGGGGTGTACTGCTTATGGGTAGTTGACACGTAGTGGTCAACACTAGGAATTGGTTATAGTTTCATCAGCTTGCTGATCAGATCTAAAATTTTCTTAATCATACCTTGTAAAAGCCCTAAAAATTGGTTTTTTCAAATTTGATTTTTTTAAGAATTTTTGGGCATTTTGAACATCGTCTTTAGCATTGCTAGCTTGTTGGTCTGTCATTTATTTACTATTGAAATAAATATATCAGATCTGGAATATCTGTGAAAATACATCTTAAAGGGGCTAGTACATCTGATTTTCCAAGTTTGTCAAGTTATTTGGTGGTTGGATTAATTTTTGTGACAATTGGCAAACATAAGCATTTTAAATTGATATTTTCTGACTGCTGTTATAATTTGTTTACTGCTGTCATAACAATCACTTGTTACTAATAAAAATATCATTGCAACATAAAGTGCATAAGTATCTTCATATTTTGTTACTTGTTCCTAGCAGTAACATTGTGAAAGTGGCTAACATTGTGTTGTTCTTGTGAGTTTATGTTTCACATTTAATAGTGTCACTCACCTATAAACACTTGAATCATATTTTGTCTTGGTGATAAATCTCTTGAGCATATTGGTATCTTGTTGAGTTCCTCTTAATAATTGCCATTTAAGTGATAAGATCATTCTTAATTCTGTTTTGGGCATCTAAGTTTCCATTGAGATATTTGGCTCATCTAAAGTATTGAATATTGTTGAAAATTGGCATCTTATAGCTTTGTGGTAAATCGATAAGTAATTTTGCGCTTTGAAGAATATCTTGTGAAGTTTCCACTTGTATCTTTCGACATTTATTTTGTTTAGATTTTTATCTCAATTCATACTAAGTACTTAAGCATCTTAAACAATCCTAACTCAGGATAATTTCACTCATCTTCATTGCATAAGCATCCTAGATTGAGCTTGCATTATAACTTACCTCCTAGCATAAGCTAGGTTGATAGGGACCTAGGGCAACCCTTCTCAACTAGCTTGAGGGGCTTGACAACTCTTCGGTGGTTAATACAATGACCTTGCAGTTGTCAGAGGCACAGTCTCTGTAGCGCTGAAGGCATTGAGTGATAGGAGCACAACAAAAGGTATTGCTAATCAAGCCCTAGCCTGCTTCCTGTTGGCCTTCTTCCCACAACCTACCTTGGAGCCTAACTTCAAAATAGTTAAGGGAAGGCCATACCTAGATTAGGCATATAATTAAAATTAACCAAGATCACTACACCTCACATAGGTTCTAGGACTTGCACATCATATAGGTTAGTTAATCATTCAAGCAATGGGTGTCCATCGGGTCACTTGGTTTTAATTTGTCATAAGCAAGAATTGTGACTCCATTAAGGCACTGGTCTCATACTTAAAATCTAATCTAATAATTAATCTTGCTAAATTTAACCAAGTAACTAGGCTACTCATCGTGTCTCCTAAACAAGTTGGTTCCCAACTTGTTTTCCTTCACCTCATTCCATAGGGATTACCCTCCCATAGTCTGTTGCTGGCAGACAACTAGAATGGAGTGGGCGAGGATCAGAGTGGCAACCCCTGCCCTGAGCGGTTGTCGCAGTGCCTATACAATCTGGGCGACAATAGGGTGATATGGAGCTATAGTCCCAGAGCAACGCAGAGGTTTGGGCAGGGTCCATTGAGGTGTCTTCCTCATGGATCAATACCTTGCTACAAGGGTCCACAGTATTTAGTAGCAGGTTGGATCAGTGTCAGTTAATGCAGTCAGATTCTAGTGTGACTGTTGTAGACTAGTAGTAATCAGTTATTGAGGAGCGCAGAGCATGTTGACATCAGAGCAGGAGGCTCAGTGCAAAGTCAACAACAACGTAGATTCTTTAGTAGACAGTGCAGTGACTAGTAGTAGTCAGATGCTCAGGAGACAAATGCAACACAAAGACACTGTTGATTCAGTATTTCAGATACTTCTAATTTGCAGTAGTTGCAGTAGCAACAACAAGATATGAGAGAGAGTTACAATTCAAATGCAGAGTTGGCAACGGATAATAGTGTCAACAACAACACAAATGCAACATCAGAGTTGCGTGGTGGTTGGTGGGAAGTGGCAGGCAGTCACAGTGGCCAAACATCAGTAGCGTACGAAGGGTGATGCAGAAACAAGGTGTTGGAGCAGTTCAACACTAGAACACCTTCCTTGCTAAGAAGGAGTGTTAGTGTTTGTAGCATCAGATGGTGTTCTAGTCTCGACAGTTTTTAGTGAGGCTAAGAAACACTAGGGCTCTATATCCCATAAATTGTTTCTTGAAATTCCACCTAGAAATGTCACAATTAGATTATTAACCAATTTTTAAATATTTTCTAAGTCTAAACTTAGGAAAATTGGTTAATTAATCAGTATTAATTGAGAAATGTAAGAATTCTCTAGAAACTCACATGGATCGACTAGGAAATAATCTCAGCCATTGATTAAGATTTAATCTTGGTTGTTGGAGTCTCAACTGGAGATTATAAGAAGATGTCGATGGTAGATGGAGGAAAAAACTTGAGATCAATCTCCTTAGGCAATTCGATTTCTCCAGAAAGTAGCAGCAGTTGCCGGAAAAGTTTGAGCTAGATTAGGGAAGCATAGACAGAGGGGCAGAGACAGTGAGTCCGGAAGAAGTTTTTCCAGTTTTGAAGAGTTAGAAAGAGGAGGTCGGGATTTTCTCTAGGAAGCAGCAGAGGGATTGTGCAGTTGCTTTAGAAGAGCAATTCGATCTAGCTGAAGAGGAAGATGTTTTCAGTTCAAGAGGCCTAGAAAGTTTTCCAGAGGGACGAAGAAACATTTTCCTAATTATCATCAGGCAGGACAACTAGATTGGCAGCTGATTCAGACAGAGCGTGTGAGGGATTGCGCTAGGTGTTGATTTGGGGTAGCATCTGATGTGCTCTAGCCATGAAAATTGGTGGAGAGGCTAAAGCTAATCCAAGACCCAGAAATGGTTTGGGGAAATTCTACCCGATGAAGGGGATATCAAAATAATTAATATTTTTAATGGGTTCCTCAGTCTAAACTTAGGAAAATAAATAAATTAACGGGTAGTAATATAAAACTGGGTTAGAAGGTTCTAAATGACATGGATCAAGCCAAATCTAATTTTAGTCGTTGATTAGAGATGTAATCTCGGCCGTTGAAGACTCAACATAAAAAGGATAAGAGGAGGCTTGAGGGTTAGTTGGAGAACACACCAGAGTGATCAATCATTCGATTTACTAGAGTGGGGTTTGCTAAGTAAAGTCGAATGAGTGATCAGTTTGCAGCGAGGGGCAATGAGTATTGGATAGAGAGGCAGAGATAATGTTGAGAGACCAGCGTAGAGGCAGAGAGGCAGACGCAGAAGCCAGAGAAGGTCACGCAGAGGCTAGCTGGGACAACGCAAAGGCCAGAGGGCCTGTGTCATCCACGCAGAGGGCAGTAGGAGTGATGCAGAAGGCCGTAGAGGCTGTGCAGTGCCTCAGGGGGTTGGCGCAGAGGGTTTTGAGGCTAACACAGAGGCCAGGAGAGCTGACGCAGTGCTTCAGTTGTGCTCGAGAGGGTTTTGTGGGGCAAATTTTTTGAATATCTACTTCCGAATAGAGAGGTATTACTGCCGATTATTTTTCTTTGTCGGGTGAGCCAGTTTGGCACCTAGTTGTCCTCAAGGATAGACTGCATGATAAAATAAGCCCTCAGAATTGTTGCACCAGTTTTCTCGCATTGGGTTTTTCCGGGGACGAGTTGTTTAAAAATAACAATGTCACTTGTGTGTTTGCTATTTCTTTCAACTGTTGATCTGTAGATGGTTGAGACTGTATTGTGTTTATTTCGATGTTTATATGTTTAAATAACTTGTTTGTAATTAACAAGTAGGAGAAAGAAACCAGAAGAATACAGATAAAATTTCTAATGGATAGACTTAGAAATTTCATCATGGTATTAGAGCATGGTTGTAGATCACAGGAGAGTTGAAGGCGCCCGCTGAAGCAAAGCATTTGGAGCAGAAACAACTGTCCTAAGTGGCAAAAGTTGTTCCTAGTAGAAAGCAACGGAGAAGGGTTGATGCAGAGGAACTGTGTCATCAGTGCGGGCTAGAGAGAGGCCAGCGCAGAGGCTGAGGAGGGCAGAAAAGGCTTACGTAGAGACCAGGAGGGTTGACGCAGTTGGCTAGGGCAGAATTTCGACCAGTGTCGGGATTGCGCAAAGCCTAGAGACTCAGTCCTTCGGTTGCTGGGGTTTAGGAAGCTGTGGATAGTTTGCGAGGAGTGAAGTTGGTGGGGTATTGTGGGCAGAACAATACCTAACAGGGAAAAACCAAGGTAGAGGGAGTCGCTACCGAGGCAGATTTCTAGCCAAGGAATCCGAATCAGTGTTGCAGATGCACAGAAGATCAGAGAGGTGCGACTTGATGAGTGGCAGAAGGATTTCTAGGAGGGGAATCGAGACTCAGAGGGAGTCTAGCAGAAAACTTCCAAGCGGGAAGTAGAGAGACTCGGACAAGTTGAAAGGAAGAGCAGAGGGATGGCCATGAATGGGCTGAGGGATCAGGATAGGCTGGACAGGGTGTCCAACTTTATGGTCTGGACTCTAGAAGGCCAGGATACTATCCATTCTAGATAGACATCGCATCAAGGCCTTTGCATTGAGAACAGTGGCGATCTTAGTTGACCCGACTGATAATGAAAAGTACGAGGAGGAAATGGCCAAGGAGAAATGCATCATCATTGATGGGGTCAAGAATCATTTGATCCAACATATTGTCGAGAAGGAGACAGCAAAGGAAATGTGGGACGCCTTGAAGAAATTGTACCAGCATACTTACGTGCAGAGGAAGATGTTACTTGAGAATCAACTACGGTCATACCAGATGCAGAAAGGGGAGCAGATAGATCACTTCCTTGATAGATTGAAGGAGATCTGGGACCAATTGACTTCCATAGGGTCCATGCCTAATCAAGAGTTGATGGTGAGGACCGCCTTAAGCACTGTCTCCGAGGAGTGGGAGACATTTGTCTAGACCATTCTGGGCAAGGCAGATCTTCCAGATTGGGAAGAATTGTGGACGACTCTTTGTTAAGAAGAGATTAGAGGGTTGAGCAAGATGCGAAGTAGTAGGAAAGGAGTCCGGATCAAGAAGGGAGAGGAAGAGGATGCAGCTTTGGCATCTGTGGGAAAGCAGGAGAAGAGGAAGAAAAAGGACCTCTCCATGGTTAAATGCTTCAACTGTGGGGAACTGGGTCATTACGGGAACGAGTGTCTGAGGAAGAAGAATAAGGGAGAGGCATCTGACTCCAAGGCAATGCCAACGAAGGTGGAGAAGGAGGTAGAGGAGGATGACGATTATGCCATGAGTGCTCATGTACCTCTAGAGAAGAGGTAGGGAGACAACGAGCTGTAGTCAGGAAAACTATAGGCGATGAGGGGTAGGATCCTTGAGGTACCCAAAATCTTGGATTATACCTTGCTACGGGAGCCTCGAAGAAAGAGTAGCAGCACTGGCGGATGTCGGTAGAAACAGATGCAGATGAAGCGACAAAGAGTCTTACAGTGCAGGAGTCCCCGGCAGTGCAGAGCTAGCAGGCTTCAGGAGTGCGAGAGGCACAAGAGGGTTGCAACAGTGCAGGATAGCACAAAGAGGTTTGCAGCGGTGCGAGATGCAAGGAGATGTTGCAACAACATAGAGGCAGTAGAGGGAGCACTTGATAGTGACGAGAGAGCTTCAGCATTGGGAATGTTTCTAGCTTGACAAGGATGTTAGTAGTTGGGTGGATCGGTTACTTACTTAGTGTAGTAGTAGTTGGCAGTAGCATGATGCAACATGATGAGAGGGGGTTGTAGTGCAGATGCAATGTTGGGAGAAAGGACCAGCAGCAACATGGATGCAAAGGGCGCTGTCATACAGATGTAGTAGTGGTAGTGGCAGAGCCATGGGAAACAGTGCAGGATGCAACAGTGCAGAGGATGTTGGGCGGGGATGCCGAGCATTAGCACAGGTACCGGTGCCGTATAATCAGGGTGATGCTCAATGTGGAGTATTACTAGAGCACAGTCCTCACTAAGAGGGAGTGTTGATTCGGGGTAGCATCGGATGTGCTCTAGCCTTGAAAATTGGTGGAGAGGCTAAAGCACATGAGATCTTTAAGACCCAGAAGTGGTTTGGGGAAATTTTACCCGGTGAAGGAGATATTAAAATAATTAATATTTTTAATGGGTTCCTAAGTCTAAACATAGGAAATGTTAGGTGATCCAAAAATACAATTTTATCATAGGTTATAAAATTAGAATAAAATAATTATTAATTTAAGATATTAAATTAATAATTTATTATTTAGAATGTTTAATTATTAATGGAGACTTTTAGAATTAGCATATGTGACTTTCCAAATGTGTCATATCTTAGGCTCTATTTTAGGAGTTTGTTAGTAGTAGGTTGATGCATTTATGTAAATGGACACTGTTATTTAATAAGTGATCCATAATTAGAGTAGTTAGGACATGGAGCTTATAATAAGCTCATTGCAAGAGTGTTTGTGTTTCGGGGTAAACTCTTGCAAATCAAATATGTAATTGTTTTTTCATTAATAAAATTATTGTGTCTGAGGACACTTTTGCCCATTAGAATAAAAAATATTATGGGTATTAATATAAAAATGGTAGAATGTTGAGTTTCTAATTTACTTAGTTTAGAACCCTTCATGCACTTTTTCTAATTTTTTTCCTATCTACTTGTTATTTTTTTTTAACAAGTTATTACCAAGGTAAATACTGAAAATAAACACTAGTGCATGCTCAACATATTACAGATCAGCAACTAAAAGAAACAAGAACAAACACACCACATGACACCATTATTTTTGGACAAATGTCCTTGGAAAAACCCAATGCGAGAAGACTGGTGCAGCTATCTGAGGGTTTTCTTATTAAGCAATATCAGAGTATAATCTGGGTGCCGAAATTGGCCTACACAACAAAGAATTTCCTTAGCAGCTATACCTCACAGTTTGAGAGAAATCTCCTGGCTGAAACCCCAGAAAATCCTTCCGGCAGTTCCTCAGCACAAAACTGCTCTGTAACCCCAGTGTCTGCCCAAACTGGACTACGTCAGTTTCTCCTAGCCTAGCACTGGCCCTGTGTTAGCCTTCCTTGGCCTGTGTCAGCCCCAGGAGTCCTTGCATCAACTCTGGGAGCCTCTGTGTCAACTACACTGGCCCCTCTGGTGCTCTGCGCAACACTTGGCTGCCTCTGCATGGCCCTATATGAGCCCTTGCTGGCTCTGCGTCACCCTCCTTAGCTGCTGCGTTGCTCTCCCGGCACAATCTCTACCTTCCCTGTTTCTCTGTACTCAATGCCCCTCAGCTGCTCTCTCGATCACTGATTCTATCTCTCTTAGCAAACCCCACTCTAGAGAATAGAATGACTGATCATCTGGTGTGTTCTCCAAGTGACCCTCAAGCCTCCTCTTATACTTTTCCTATTGACATCTCAACGATCGAGATTAAGTCCCTAATCAACGACTAAGAATAGATCTGGCTTGATCCATGTCTTTTGGACCATTCTAACACAGATTCATATTAATACACAATAATATTTTATTTTCCCTAAGTTTAGACTTAGGGACTCCATTAAAAATATTAATTATTTTAATATCTCCTGATCTGTTTAGAATCTGCCCAAACCCTTTTTGGGTATTGGAGATCTCATGTGCCCCGACCTCTCCACCAAATTTCGTGGCTAGAGCACATCCAATGCTACCCCAAATCAACACTCCCTGTTAGCAAGGATAGTGCTCTAACAATACTCCTCACTGAGTATTACTCTGATCGTCAGACATCGGTACCTGTGCTGATGTTAGGCCTTCTTTCCCAACATCCTCTGCACTGCTGCATCTTGTACTGCTACCCATGGTTTTGTCACTGCCACTGCTGCATCTGTACGACAACTCCCTCTGCATTCGTGCTGCTGCTGGTCCTTTCTCCCAGCACGACATCCGCACTGCACCTCCTCTCATCATGCTGTATCGTGTTGCCCACTGCTCCACTGCAACTCAGTTATTGAGAAGTAAGTAACTGATCTCCCAACTGGCCTCCGTGTTGGGCTAGAGACACCCATTGATGCTGAAGCTCCCTTTGCCGCTGACAAGTGCTCCCTCTCTCACCTCTGTGCTGTTGCAACAACTCCCTGCATCTCGCATCATTGCACACCTCTCTGTGCCTTCCTGCACTGGTGCAACACTCCTGTGCCTCTCACATTGCTGCAACTTGCTAGCTCTGTGCTGTCTCAGGACTCTTGCACTGTAGCTCTCTTTGCCTCTCCATCCACATCCGTCTCTACCCACTGAGCCAGTTCTACTTCTCCTCTTCGGGGCTCCCGTAGCAAGGTCTAATCCAAGAGGCTGGGTACCTCAAGGATCCTGCCCCTCATCACCTGTAGTCTACCTGACTACAGCCCAATGTCTCCCCACTTCTGCTGAAGTGGTGCGTGTGCACTCATGGCACCGTCATCGTCTGTCAAAACTTCCTTCTCTACCCGTGCTGGTGCTGCCTTAGTCTCGGAAGACTCCCTTACTCTTCTTCCTTGGGCACTGGGTCGGATAATGATCCATCTCCCCACAGTGGAAGCACTTGATCTTGGAGAGATCTTTCTTCTTTTGCTTCTCTTGCTTTCCCTCTGATGCTAGGGCCACATCCTCCTCCTCCTACTTGACCTTGATCGCTTTGCTGCTGCTACCTGTCTTCTACTACCGTCTGATCTCTTCTTGGCGAAGAGCTGCCCACATCTTGTCCCAAGGTGGGAGAGTCCCTCTGCCTAAGATACTCTGGACAAACACTTCCCAATCTTCTGAGACAACATTCAGGGCTGTCCTCACCATAAGCTCCTGATCTAGTGTCGCTCCTATAGTAGTCAACTGGTCTCTGATCTCATTCAATCCTCCAAGGAAGGTGTCAATCGATTGACCCTTCTTCATCTGATACGACCTCATTTGGCTCTCGAGCAGCATTCTGCTTTGCACAGAAGTATGCTGGTACAGGTTCTTGAGAACCTCCCACATCTCAACTGCCGTTTCCTTCTCGGCTATATGTGGTACCATATGATCCTTGACCCCGTCAAAGATAATGCAGTTGGCCCTCGCCATTGCCTCTTCATACTTGTTGTTATCATTGGGGTCGATTGGGATAGCTATAACCTTCAAGGCAAAGTTCTTGACACGATTCCTGTCAAGCACTGATAAGATTCTGGCCTTCCAGACTGTGAAGTTAGATGTTCTGTCCAGTCTATCCTGGTCTCTTACCTCATGTAGTGCCATGACACTCCTCTACTTCCCTCCTGGAAGTTCTCTGTTTGACTCCTCTGAGTCTCTACTTCCCGTCTGGAAGTTCTTTTCTGGACTCCCTCTGAGTCCTGATTTCCCTCCTGGAAATCCTTCTGCCGCTTGTCGAGAGGCTCCCTACTCTGATCGTCTTGTGCAACTGCACTGCTGATCCAGGTTCCTCGGCTAGAAATCCTCGGTAACAACTCCTTTGGCCCTGCTCCGTCAGGTATTGTTCTGACTACAGTACCTCACCAGCTCCACTCCGCAATATTTCTGCAGCCTTCTAGACTCCAACAACTGCCTCTATGTGAACTATGTCAGCCCCTCTCTGCCTCACGCTGGCTCTGCGTCACCCCAGATGGGTCTGTGTCAGCCCTGGGATGCCCTACGTTAGCAACGCTGGCCTCTTTGATGCTCTGCGCAACTCCCAGCTTCTTCTGTGTGGCTCTGGTTGGCTCTGCGTCACACTTCTTGGCTTCTGCGCTGCTAGAAACAACTTCTGTAACCTCGGGACAACTGTTTTCTGTTGCTATTGCTTCGCTCAGCCGATGTCTTTTAGTCCTTCTGTGATCTGCAATTGCGCTTCGATACCATGTTGAAGTTTCTAAGTTTACTTAGTTTAGAAACACTTTATGCACTTTTTCTGATTTATTCCTACCTACTTGTTATTTTTCTTTAACAAGTTATTTACAAAGTAAGTACTGAAAATAAACATCAATGCATGCTCAACATATTACAAATCAAAAACTAAAAGAAACAAGAACAAACACACCACATGACACCATTATTTTTGGACCAATGTCCTCGGAAAAACCCACTGCGGGAAAAACGGTGCAGTTATTTGAGGGTTTTCTTTTTAAGCAATATCAAAGTACAATCTGGGTGCCGAAACTGGCCTACCCAACAGAGAATTTCCTTTGCAGCTATACCTCACAGTTTGAGAGAAATCTCCTGGCTGAAACCCCGAAAAATCTTTTTGGTAGTTCCTTAGCACAAAACTGCTCTGCAACTCCAGTGTCTGCCCAAATTGGACTGCGTCAGTTTCTCCTTGCCCAGCGCTGGCCTTGCGTTAGCCTTCTTTGGCCTGCGTCAGCCCTAGGAGGCCTTGCATCAGCTCTGGAAGCCTCTGCATCAGCTACGCTGGCCCCTCTGGTGCTCTGTGCAACACTTGGCTACCTCTGCGTGGCCCTGCATGAGCCATTGCTGGCTTTGCGTCACCCTCCTTGGCTGCTGTGTTGCTCTCTCGACACAATCTCTGTCTTCTCTCTTTCTCTGTACTTAATGCCTCTCAGCTGCTCTCCCGATTACTGATTCTATCTCTCTTAGCAAACCCCGCTCTAGAGAATAGAATGACTGATCATTTGGTGTGTTCTTCGAGTGACCCTCAAGCCTCCTCTTATACTTTTCTTGTTGACATCTCAATGGCTGAGATTAAGTCCGTATTCAATGGCTAAGATTAAATCTGGCTTGATCCATGTCTTTTGGATCATTCTAACACAGATTCATATTAATACACATTAATATTTTATTTTCCTTAAGTTTAGACGTAGGGACTCCATTAAAAATATTAATTATTTTAATATCTCTTAATCTATTTAGAATCTACCCAAACCCTTTCTGCATATTGGAGATTTCATGTGCCCCAACCTCTCCACCAAATTTCGTGGCTAGAGCACATCCAATGCTACCCCAAATCAACATAGAAGGTTCTAAATGACATGGATCAAGCCAAATCTAATCTTAACCGTTGATTAGAGATGTAATCTTGGCCGTTGAAGACTCAACAGAAAAAGTTTAAGAGGAGGCTTGAGGGTCAGTTGGAGAACACACCAAAGTGATCAGTCATTTGATTTACTAGAGCAGGGTTTGCTAAGTAAAGTCGAATCAATGATCAGTTTACAGCGAGGGGTAGTGAGTACTAGACAGAGAGGTAGAGATAGTGCCGAGAGACCAGTGCAGAGTCAGACGCAGAAGCCAGAGTAGGCCACACAGAGGCTAGTTGGGACAACGCAGAGGCCAGAGGGCATGCGTCATCCACGCAGAGGGCAATAAGAGTGACGCAGAAGGCCGTGGAGGCTGCATGGTGCCTTAGAGGGTTGACGCATAGGGTTTTGAGGCTGGCGCAAAGGCCAAGAGGGCTGACGCAGTGCTTCAGTTGTGCTGGAGAGGGTTTCGTGGGGCAAATTTTTTGAATATCTGCTTCCGAATAGAGAGGTATTACTACCGGTTATTTTTCTCTATCGGGTGAGCTAGTTTGACACCCAGTTGTACTCAAGGATAGAATGCATAATAAAATAAACTCCTAGAATTGCTGCACCAGTTTTCTCGCATTGAGCCTTTTTGGGGACAAGTTGTCCAAAAAATAACGGTGTCACTTGTGTGTTTGCTATTTCTTTCAGATGTTGATCCGTAGATGGTTGAGACTATATTGTGTTTATTTCGATGTTTATATGTTTAAGTAAATTTTTTGTAATTAACAAGTAGGAGAAATAAACCAGAAGAATACAAATAAAATTTCTAACAGATAGACTTAGAAATTTCAACACTAGGGTGAGGTAGGGCCTGCACAAAGCTGGTTGGATGACTAGCTTTTCAAAGGCAATCAGGTGCCGGGATTGCTCGGAGAGAGGGTAAAATCCCTCAGAGAATTTTTGCCAGTGTTTCTCTTGGATATGTTGTCGCCTAAAGTGTACACCTAAGGCGCAACGCTCAAAGTAGGGGCTGTCACTCTAATCCGTACTCACTCTGTTCTAGCTCTCTCCTAGACACGCTAAGCGGGGTAGTCCCTAAGGGTAGATGGAAAAGAGAAACTTGTTAGGACAACAAGTTCTAGGAAATTTTAGGGCAAGGCAATTGTTGTCTATATGAATTGTTTAAGATTAGCAAGTGATATTATTAATGGGGCATGAGGTGGATTTGATGAGATTATAAAGACACTTAATGAGATAATGCGTTTAAAGACTAGCGCCTTAATAATAGTGCCCCAAAATTAGGATACTTGCACAAATTAGAGATCACAAGTTATAGAAACAACACTGCTGCCAAGAAAGGTTAGTACAAGATACAAGATTGATATACGAGCAAGAGATGACTTGCAAGAATGATAAAGCAATGTACTTCCACAATATAGCAATATTACCTGATAAAAATGAGTGGCAAGTACAAGAGAAATGTAACTTTGCAAGTAAAGTTAAGGGTGCTTATAGATCAATGATATGCTAATGAGATGCAAGCTGTCAAAATGCTTCAGTATAAGAGATGTCAAGACTGCAAGATTCCAACAGTAAATACTGAAGCACTTTTAAGATTACTGAATAAACTAATATTAAATGCCTCTAGATATGTGCTTATTTGAATGTTCTCCACTTATGGCCAAATTCTTCAATGTATGAAATCTTAAATTACCTGTAACCAAGCTCATGAAATGCCATATGAAACACAAGATTACAAGACTTATTTCAATGATATGCCAATCAAGCACGACAATACTGTATTCCTTTAGCTAGATTGCTTGTTTAGGGTGTTCTTTACTTAAAGAAATGGCAATTAGGAACACATGAAATTGAAATGAAACAAGCAAAAATAACCAGAGGTAGATGAGATTGCTAACAGTGATCAAGTTAGAGAAATAACCCAAAACTATGTCTAACTATGATATCAATGCAGTCATATCTAACCAATGAAAACAGAAAAGGGAGTTAGTAATCAAGAGAGAGAAGGAGAGGCTCCTTTTAACACCCTGGGGGATCAGAAAATGATAAATACCTCCACTGCAAACACCAATCCTCAAGCTGCAAGGATTAAAGCACAAGAGAAACAACAGTATATTCAAGTAATAAAGAACCTAGCACCAGACCTAAGAAAGCCCATGGCCTAAATAGATCAGTCACCAAATTATTAAGGCTGTTTGTAAATTATGTATGATCAGATTTGATTATTTTTTTAAGCCTTGAATTACAAATTTTTTATGCAAGAGCCCTTCAAAATTTATGCTTGCTTCAGATCTGAAGGTTTTCAGTCCTTTAAGTGACAACTCCTTTAAAAGCAAAAGGCGCTAGTTCAAATCAAATAAGGTATGGGGCAGACTTTCAGAACCTTTCCAAATGCTCAGAATGCAAAATGGCCAGCTACAAGCCCTCAGCAAGTAACAAAAGCCTCTGAATTTGATGGATACAGGCCAGATCGATGAAATAACCCTTCAAATGATAGAATATAATCCTTGCAAAATGAAGAGTTAGCGCTTAAATCAACACAGCAAAGAGCAATCTGTGAAAATTTCAGTTTTGAAATCCTATTGCAGCAACTCAAAATTATTTTTCTAATTGTTAATTAATTTAACAATTTATCTTCTACGACAAATACCAAATAATTCACACTGCAACTTTCACAAAAAATGCGGAAGAAAATAGTGTTGGAAACTGAGAAAATAGTAGCACGCACACACATAAAAAATTAACACAGTTATTTTTGGACAAGTGTCCCCGGAAAAACCCAACTTGGGAAAATTGGTGCAGCGACTGAGGCTTTTATTATTATACAGCAGCGAAAAACTCCGAGTACAACTGGATGTTGAATCTGGCTATCCTATAGAGAAAAATACTAGCAAAAATCTAGTGAGGAATTTTCCTCACCCCACAGGCAAATCCGGGCTCTCACTACAGCTCCAAGTGAGCTGTCCAAACTGATCTGCGCAAACTTGCATCACCCTTGTACTGCATAGTTGTTGTCTCCAAGCTCCACTGAATGTGATGATGAACCTTTTGATAGAGTATGAAGATATCCACCTTGTCTTGTCATGTGTCTTGAGGCTCCACTATCAATAATCCAAGCATTGTCATCATCAAGTGTACCTATAAGTGTAGTCAAGAATCCTTCACTCTTGACTCTTCTAGTTAGATTGTAAATGACCCTTACACCGAATCTTCCTGCAATTTTCAGGAGGTTGAGTCCCATCTTCAAATAGCTTTCCACTGAGGGAGTGATCTTTCTTTTAAGACTACCTTCCTTCAAATGATAGCAAACAAAGTGATCATCAAATAGTACTTCCTTCACCTTAGCTTTGATACCATGTTGAGAAATCAATGCTTGTAGTAATTAGGGTTATGATTCCTCTTTCTTGATAATTACTTGGGATGTGTATTGGCTTATTTTACTTCTTTACTATGTTATCTTTTCATCAAGCAATTACCAAATCAAAAGGTGCATGAAGATCGCAAAACAAGGGACACAAGATGTAGGCACTAAGTGAGGGAAAAACCCCTATGAAGGGGAAAACCCAGTGAAAATCTTCCTCTGGTAGATTCAAATTAGATGAGACAATCCAAGATCCTTTTTGACCTAGACAAAGACCTCCTCCAGTTACCAAGCTAGCCCTTCCTTCGAGTATACAGATTCTGCCAAATCCTCCAAGGCTAGCTCCTCAAATACTGCTTCAAACCAGAATTTCGGCTTCCCAGCAACAAAAGTTCGGATTTGCAGTTACTGCAAAAATTTTGGCCCCTGCAACTTGCCCAAAACCCTAGAAAACTCACACATGTGAGAGAGAGAGAGATGATCTAAACTTCGATTTTGCTTCTTCCTTGAATTAGGTCTTCTTTCCTGCAATTCACTCTTATTTTTCATCGTCTTTCTCTTGTAGATATAACTTGTTGAGTGTGTGCTCCAAATGAGTCAAATTGTCTCTATTTATATTGCTTCCACAAGGTCGAATTCCCTCTCACTGGGCCGACTTCTCCAAGACAGGGTCGACTTGGTGAGGAGGGGTAAAATGACTATTTTGACTCAAAAACAAATTTCTTTACTTGATGCAAAAGCCCAAGAAGGGTCTAATAAATGTGACAATGACTCTTATGACTGAAGACAAAACCTAGAAGCCGTCGATGGAGGCCATGACCTAAAAAAATAAATAAAAGTTCATGAAACCCATGCTTCAAAATAATTTTTCTCTCACAATAAAAAATCCTTTTCTTTTCTTTTGACAAATACATTGTATAATGACTCAAATATAATTATGAAGACTGACACTAGTTACATTCTTCAACACATCGACATGCTCCTCACATTCTTGTGTGCCCTCAACCTCCTGCTCAATCTCCTCCTTAGGCTCCTTATATCTAAAGCCAAGTCTCCACCAGCAAAAGCACCTCTTGTTCTCACCCTCTAACTGCCCCCGTCTTGTTCACTCCTTTTGAGGAGGTCTAGTGCCCTGATTTTGTCGACTTTACCCACATGGTGTAAATGGATTTACCCCCATGGCCAACGCACCTCTGGTGTCTTTGTCGTGAGGATGAAGATGGTCTTGGTTTATCCCCTTATTGCTGCAAAAAATGGGTCCACATTTCTTTTAATTCTATTATTTTCTCATTATTTCCGTGAATTTCTTCCCAAATCCTTTGTGTACCCCATCTTTCTTGCGTCATTGGGATGTCCATACTTTTGCCAATCAATGTGTATGCATGCCCAATACCACCATGATCTTGCTAGCATCCCCATAGCTGGCCAAGATACCACTGTAATGTTCCAAATTGAAATGTACAACAAATAATAGAGACTTGTACAAGGAAGCAACAACAATAAACAAATTCCAAACATGCACATCAAAATACACAAGAAACCTAGCCAAACAACTGAGCCATTTTATTAATATAAAAATATGGGTACATAAATTGTTGAAGTTTCTAAGTCTAGCTGTTAGAAACCCTTAATGCACTTTACTAATTTATTCCTACCTACTTGTTCTGTTAATTAACAAGTTATTTACCATGTAAATACTGGAAATAAATACAAGTGCATGCTCAACACATTACAGATCATCAACTGAAGGAAACACAAACAAACACACAAGTGACACCGTTGTTTTTGGACTAATGTTCCTGGAAAAACCCAATGCGGGAAAATTGGTGCAACTATCTGAGAGTTTGATTTATTAAGCAGTTTCAAAATAAAATCTGGGTGCCAAATCCGGCTCACCCAATAGAGAAAAATCTTAGCTGTAGTACCTCTCTACTCGAAAGCAGATATTCCGGTTGAAACCCCAGATAAACACTCCGGCAGCTCCACAGCTCCAATCTGCCCCACGAAACCCTAGCGTCAGCCTCTAGGGACTGCATCAACCTCTAGGGACTGCGTCAACCTCTCTCTGACCCAACGTTAGCCCAACGTCACTTTGGCTTGGCCTACGTAGCTTTTGGAGGCACTGCGTCAGTCCTCTGGCCCTCAGCGTCATCCACGCTGGCCCTTTGAGGCACTGCGCAACTCTTCGCTACCTTTGCGTGAGCCCTGGCTAGTTCTGCGGGAACCCTTGGTTGCTTTTGCGTCCCTCTTTGGTTACCCGGTGCTATCTCTGCCTTTCTGTTTTTGTATTCACTGCCCCTCAGCTGCAACTATGATCACTCTCTCAACTTTCTCAGCAAACCCAGCCTCAGAAAGTCGAAAATTTGATCTCTTGGTGTGTTCTCCAAGTGACCCTCAAGCCTCCTATTATACTTTTCTCGTTGACAAATCAACGGTCGAGATTAAGTCCCTAATCAACGGCTAAGATTAGATCTGGCTTGATCCAAGACTTTTGGACCATTCTAACACAATTTTATATTAAGTCACATTAATATTTTATTTTCCTTGAGTTTAGACTTAGGGACTCCATTAAAAATATTAATTATTTTAATATCTCCAAAACTATTTAGAATCTGCTCAAACCCTTTCTGGGTATTGGAGATCTCATGTGCCTTAGCCTCTCCACCAATTTTCGTGGCTAGAGCACATCCGCCGCCACCCCAAATCAATACTCGCTCTTAGCGAGGATTGTGCTCTAGCAATACTCCTCACTGAGTATCACCCTGATCATTCGGCATCGGTCCTTGTGCTGATGCTAGGCCTGCTGTCCATCATCTACACTGCTGCATTCTGTACTGCTACCCATGGCCCTACCACTGCCACTGTTGCATCCGTACTGCAACTCCCTCTCATCCTGTTGCATCGTGCTGGCCATAGCACTATCACTACTAACTGCTGCACTGCAACCCAGTTACTGAGAAGTAAGTAACTGATCTCCCAACTTTGACATCTCTGTCATGCCGAGACACCCATAATGCTGAAGCTCCGTCTGTCGCTGACAAGTGCTCCCTCTCTGACCTCTGCGTTGCTACAACAATTCCATGCATCTCGCACCGTTGCACACCTCTTTGTGCCATCTTGCACTGGTGCAACACTCACGTGTTTCTCGCACTGTTGCCTCACGCGGTCCTGGGAATCCTGTACTGTAGCTTCCTCTGGTGCTCAATTGCATCCGTATCTACTGACATTTGCCATTACTGCTACTCCTCTTCAGGGCTCCCGTAGCAAGGTCTAATCCAAGAGGCTAGGTATCTCGAGGATCTTGCCCCTCATCGCCTGTAGTTCGTCTGACTACAGCTCGATGTCTCCCCACTTCCGTTCAAGTGGTGTGTGTGCACTCATGGCACAATCATCGTTTGTCTCCACTTCCTTCTCTATCCTTGCTGGCGCAGTCTTGGTCTCAGAGGCCTCTCCCTTGCTCTTCTTCCTTGGACACTGGGTCGCATAATGACCCAGTTCCCCACAATGGAAGCATTTGACCTTGGAGAGCTCCTTCTTCTTCCGTTTCTCTTGCTTTCCCTCAGATGCTAGGGCGGCATCCACCTCCTCCTCCTTGATTTTGATCCCCTTGCGCTGCTTCCCACCTTGCTCAGCCTTCTGATCTCTTCTTGGTGAGGAGCAACCCACATTTTCTCCCAATCTGGAAAGGTCACCCTGCCCAGTATGCTTTGGACAAACACCTCCCAGTGTTTTGAGACTGCGTTCAGGGTTGTTCTCACCATCAATTCTTGATATGGTGTGGTCCCTATGGAAGTCAGTTGATCCCGAATCTCCTTCAATCTACCAAGGAAGGGGTCGATTTGTTCTCCCTTCTACGTCTGGGATGATTGCAACTGATTTTCTAGTAACATCCTTCTCGGCACAGAAGTATGCTGGTACAATTTTTTTAGGGACTCCCACATCTCATTTGTCGTTTCCTTTTCGGCAATATGTGGTACTACATGGTCCTTGACCCCGTCAAGAATGATACTCTTGACCCTCGCCATTGCCTCCTTGTACTTGTTGTTATCAGTTGGGTAAACTAAGATAGCTATTGTCCACAAGGCAAAGTGTTTGACATGATTTCTGTCTAGAACAGATAAGATTTTGGCCTTCCAGACAACGAAGTTTGAGCCTCCGTCGAGTCTGTCCCGGTCTCTTATCCCGTTCACTGCCATCTCACTACTTCTCTACTTCCCTCCTGGAAGTTCAAGGTGTGACTCCCTTTGAGCCTCGATTTCCCTCCTAGAAACCCTTCTACCAATGTTGAAATGCCCTCACTCCAATCTTTAGTGCCGCTGCACCAGTGATCCCGATTTCTTGGCTATGAACCCTCGGGAGCAACTCCCTCCACCTTGATCTTGCCCTGTTAGGTATTGTTCTGACTACAGTACCCCATTAGCTCCACTCTGCAACTTACCCACAGCCTCCTAAACCCCAAAAAACTGAAGGTTAGAGCTCCTATGCTCTGCACAATCTCGACACCGGCAAATCAACCTCCTCAGCCAACTACGTCAGTGTAAGAATCTGAGTCATTTAACCAGAAATGTAAAGCTCTAAAATATAATGTGTTTTCTTCAAATTTGCTTGTAGCTTAAATGACTTAACCAACATTCATATAACTAAATTACTCAGTTTGGTATGGAGTACCTACCTGTATTCCTGCGATTGATGATGCCTCAAGCTGCTCCCGCTTCTGTTACCAAAAGACTGAAACCACCTAGCCAAACTGAGCATAACCTCGATAGTCAGTCTAGTAAGCTTCTCAATTGAAGCAGACTGTTCCCCCGTGCCCAAAAACCTCCGAACAACAAGGCTCTCCTTCTGTTGGTAACTTCGGTTTATAAATTTCGCCCCTCTTCCATATGTCTCTTCCCTTGGTTCTTTCTTCTACTCCCGATGCCCCTCCAAAACTGTTCCCTGCCCCTTATATGCTGTTTCTTACCGGTGGCCGCCCCCTCCACCAACAACCACCGCTTCTCCTTATGGTGACACCCTTCCCATGTCACGTGATATGTATTTCTTTTTAAAGGTGTATTGATACGTATTATGAGTTTTGGTTTAATATTCTTTTTTGTTTGGTTTTTAATATAAAGGTCCTAGGTTCATATTAGGTACCTTATCTTTAATTTATTTTTTATCATTTTATTAATTTATTAATACATTTATTAATATTCTAAGATATATAATTATATAACCATCTTTTAAGATTAGCTTAGTTTTTAACATCTATCTCTTTATAAATATTTTTACGTTATACATTTTAAATTTATATCATTGGTATTTGCCCATTAATCATGATGTATTAAGCAATATGGGTGTTGATGGGTGAATATAACTTCTATTTGAAGGAGTGTCATGATATTTAATACTTATAGTTAATTTAGAATATAAATACTAGTGCGGTGCATGCGATACATGCATATGTAGCACTATCATATGCATGCTAATATTCTTGTGTTCTCTATATTATAGATAGGTCGTTACATACACCCCCGCTTCATAAAAATTTGTCCCGAAGTTAGAGTTTTTATCTTATATGAATACTTATGATAGCAATTAGTACATTCTTCTTAGGATTGTGTATCGAGGTTAAATTATTACTTAATGTGAGGACACTATAAAATTGGTGTTTTGAATACTTCTAGGTTTATAACTTTAATGATCACGCCTTACTTTAATCAGGTTCCCAAGCTATTACAAAATCATCCTATCCTTCCTAATATCTTCCGCCTCCATCCTATCCGTCCTCTACTGGAGTATGCCATGGCGTCAGTTATACTGACCTAACCATTCCTAAACTCTAAGGATGGCAACGTTGGTTATACCAACCTGATTCTTAGTAGGCATCCGATAGTCGTCATCACACGTCTAGGGGAGCGTGATTCGTATAGTCCTCCCATGACTCTAGGGTTCGGAGGATAAACGGTGGGCAACACCTCTACCCCTCCCAGTAGAATCAGGGTTAATACCCTATCATGGAATCTCTTTGAGCCTTAATTGTTCAGAAGTTTCTGTCATCACGTGGTCATTTTGGTAATGGATATTATCTGCAATCATAAACACTTGTCCATGCATTTATAAAATGTGCATTAACATATTCAAAAATAAATAGCTTATGTAGAATTCATACATGTCAACCACAGTATAACATACTTTGCCATATTCTATTCATGTCATTAGCTTTCATATTAAAATGTAATCATTTTTTGATTTCTATCTCATCAATCATATTGATATGCATAAATGAAACAAAATTATAATATCTTAATTTTCATCAATAAGGAAATTACTCAAATATTTAAACGTTACCTTGATAACTAAAATTGAGTAAGATCAATAACACGTTCCGTGTTGGTATCCATGTACTAGCGGAATAAAACAGATAACATGTCATAAAAATTCACGTTTATATATGATCATTCTAAAATAGTTCTGAGTCTCTGATTTAAAGTAAAACAAATATATACAAAACATGGTTTAAAGTTCTTCAAAATTGACACAAGTTGGGGTATTTTTGACATATGATCTCCGTATCTTCGCAAGTAGCTGATCCAAGACTATACTTGTCCCACTGGACCTTAACTTGGTCTACTAGACGATCCCTGAGCTGTCGAACCCTACGTTCCAGTATATGTAATGGTTCAACCGATATGATTCCTTCATCTGATACCTGCAGTTCCTTCCATTGAAGGTTATGAGATTGGTTAGCTATTTAATGCCTTAATACAGATACATGAAATACATTATGAACTTTATGCAAGTGAGGTGGTAGTGCAAGACGATAGGTGACAAGTCCAACTCTTTCCATGACTTTAAATGGTTCAATAAATTGGGGTGACAACTTTGTCCTTTTTCCGAATCGAATATACTTTTATTCGGTTTGATGCGGATGAAAACCTGATCCCTTATCTCATACTTCCTATCAGTTCTGCGATCATCAACATAACTCTTTTGTCTATCCTGTGCTTCTTTTAACGCTGTCTAATTTGTTTTACCTGCTCCTCCATTTCTTGGATTAATTCTAGCCCTACTATCACTCGATCTTCTAACTTGTCCCAACTTAACGGTGTTCTGCAAGGTCTGCCGTATAATGCTTCAAATGGAGGCATTTCGATTGAATTGTGATAACTGTTATTGTATGCAAATTTGACTAAGGATAAATACTTTCCCCAATGTGATTGCTGATCCATAACATACATCCTCAACATATCTTCAAGTACTTGATTTACCCTTTCTATTTGCCCATCAGTTTCAGGATGATAAGCTGTGTTTAAATTTAATTGAGTTCCTAAGGCTGACTGCATGCAAGTCCAGAATCTTGAAGTAAATCGTGAATCTCTATATGATATAATCTTCTTAGGTACTCCATGAAATCTGATAATTCCATTTATGAATACTCGAGCTACGTCAGCAACTTCGTAAGTATCTTTTACGGGAATGAAATGGGTGCTTTTCGTTAATTTATCCACTACTATCAGAATGGCATTGTGTCTTTGAGAAGTAAGAGGTAGCCTAGTGATAAAATCCATAGAAATGATCTCCCATTTGGTCATAGGAATGTCGTGAGGTTGTAAGAGATCTGCTGGATGACAATGATCTACTTTTACTTGTTGACATTCTAAACATCTTGCAACGAATTGAACGATATCACGTTTCATGCTCGACTAGAAGAAGAGTTTCTTGGTATTCCTATACATTTTCTTTACTCCAGGATGTGCACAATATACTGCTCTGTGGGCTTCCTTAAGGATGGTGTCTTGAAGATCCCTATTATCAGGAATATACATCCTTTCATGAAATTGTAAGATTCCATATCTTCTAGTTCATATTCTTCAAACTTAGATTCTTTTGGATTTTTACTATCAAGACTAGATCTTACCTTTAAATACCAGCTATCTTTTATGAGATGTTCTAGTACTCGTTGCCTGAAGTCCACTGTGATAGGTATGAGGGAGAATATCTGTGGTTTTCTGCTTAAAACATCTGCTACTATATTTTCTTTTCCTTTAATATATGATATTCCAAAGTCATATTCACTTAGGAATTCACTCTATTGTCTTTGTCTAACATTTAAGTCTCTTTGGGTGAACAAATATTGTAGACTTTGATGGTCGCTTTTAAGCATAAAACTTCGCCTCACTAGATTGTGTCTTCAAATTTTTCAAGCTAGTACTACAGTGACTAACTCTAAATCGTGAGTAGCATAGAGTTCTTCATGAGGCTTTAACTTTCTTGAGACATATGCTATTACTCCTCTATCCTGCATTAATACTGCACCTAACCCATGTTTGGATGCATTAGTACATATCGTAAAATCTTTGTCCATATCAGGGACTCTTAAGATTGATGCACTGGTCAGTAGTCTTTTGAGTTGAGAGAACGCTTTATTACATTCCTCAGTCCATTCATACTTAACACCTTTACGATGAAGGGTTGTAATTGGCTTTGCAATTTTGGAGAATCCTCCACAAATCTTCGGTAGTAACATGCTAAACCCATAAAGCTTCATACTTCATGTGTGTTTTTCGGTATTGGCCATTCCATGATTGCTTTTACCTTCTTAGGGTCTACTGAGATCCCTTCACCTGATATGATATGACCAAGTAATAAATTTTTTCCTGAAAGAACGAACACTTGGATAACTTTCCATACAACTAGTGTTTTCTGAGGGAGCATAACATTATCCGTAAATCGTCTTCATGCTCTTTCTCATTTTTGGAATAGATGAGTATATCATCTAAAAAGACTTGTACAAATTGATCAAGATATTTGCGGAAAACACTGTCATAAGATTCATAAATACTGTGGATACATTAGTTAATCCAAATGGTACCATAGTAAATTCATAATGTCCAAAGCGTGTTCGGAATGCAGTCTTAGAAATATCGCTTTCAGAAATCCTTAGCTGATGATAGCCTGATCGAAGATCAATTTTTGAAAAGACCGCAGCTCCTTTCATTTGATCGAAGAGATCATCAATTTGAGGCATAGGATATCGCTTCTTTATTGTAGCTTGGTTCAAGTCTCAATAATCTATGCATAATCTTAAGGATCCATCTTTCTTCTTGACAAAAATTACAGGAGCACCCCAAGGTGATATACTGGGTCGAATATGTCCTATATCCAATAGTTCCTTCAATTGAATTTGTAATTCTTGAAGTTCCGGAGCTGTCATTCTATAAGGTGTTTTAGAGATTGGTTGAGTACCAGGTTTCAATTTTGTTGTGAGATCTAGCTCTCTTTCAGGAGGTAATCTTGGTAGTTCCTTTGGAAATACATCCGGAAATTCGGCTAACACCGGATATTGTTCTAAGGATGATTCTTTTTCTTTACTTCTTGAATTACACATGCCTGACAACCTTTTCTTAAGCAACGCTTCATTTTCATCGCTGATATGTAGCGTAAAGATACTTTTCTCTTGATACCTTGAATTTGGATCCTTCTCCTTCTAGATCATAAGTCCCCAAGGTTGTGACATAAACTTTCAATTTAGTCGAATAGACCCCTAGATCAATTTTGCATTGATCCACACTTAGGTCTATGGATTGGAGTTCTCCTGAGGCCATTTCTACTTGTCTGAAATCATTTTGTCTGCGAGCTGCCAATCCACATTTGTTTAATGCATATGACGAAATGAAACTATCTATGGTACCAGTATCAAATAAGATTTTGAGTTTTATACCATTAATAATACCTGAAGATTCCACTATAGTGGATTGATGTGCTGCTTGATTGTTGTTGACTAGTGCATGAATTCTATGATTGCCTTGGGTATTTGGTATTGGTTCCTTTCTAGTCCTATGCAATATACTTTATGAAGTTTCTGGACAATCACGTTGAAAATGCGGTCCTCCACATCCCTAACAATTAACCTGGGTCGGTCCTCTTGAATCATATTGTGAATTTCTAGATAAAGAGCTTCATCCTCTCATGCTACTTCCTTTCGAATTTCTTTCTCTATTAGCAGTTCCACGGGATTTCCATGGACTTGTGTTTGATGATTTAGTGGCTATAGTATTAACTGCCATGGAAGCTCTTGTTCCTACATTTCTTGGGATAAATCTATTACCATAAGGTGGTCTTGAGTTACCTCCCTTGAAGAAATTTTGGGGAGTCTTTCCTGAAAACTTTGATTGTAAAGGTTCTGCTGGCTCGATATCCTTTTTGATTCCTAGATGTTCTTCTGCATAACGACCACATTCTACTGCCTCAGCGACTGATGATGGTTTCCACATCCTCACCAAGGCCCTGATGCAAGGATTTAACCCAAATATGAAGTGTTCAGCCTGACGTTCATCAGAATCTAAGTAGTGAATGTATTTCACAAGCTCCATAAACCTTATCTCGTATTCCTCTACTGTTTTAACCTTGAACTAATGTATGAAAGGCTTCGGCTTCTTGTTCTTGAAAATATGAAGGTAAATACTTCGCGCGGAATCTTTCCTCGAACAATTCCCAAGGGACATTATCCGTTGTGAGGTGTAGTTGTTTTTCCAGATTTCCCCACCAAATCAAGATACTTTCCTTTAATTGAAATACAACAATTTTTGTTTTTGCACAAGAAGAGTATTCTCTTAATTTAAAACATCTGTTCATTCCTTCTAACCATGCTTCAACACGTTCTCCAGCTCGACCTCTTGAAAATTCTGGGAGTTTAATTTTCTGAAGCTCCCTAGAAATATCTTCCTTTGATCTTTTATACTCAAAATTCTTTTGTTCCGCTGAATTGGTTGCTAAGGGTTGAGGTTATTCTTTTGTCTTAGCCATTGTTGACCCTTTTAATGTTTCCAATAAGGCTTCTAATGAATGCATTATCACAGTCAACTCTAGCGTTGGAGCGATTGGTGTTGACGTTGATAATGAGGGAGATGATGATGATGGTGGTGGCGATGGCGATGGAGATGGTGATTACGACGATGGTGGTATTAATGACAGTGATGCTGCCCGATCACGTCATCGACGCTCATATGTCCTTACCATTGTAATGTTCCCTGTATACATAATAAAATTTGTAAAAAATTTGAGGTATACATTCAGATTTAACATATAGTTTTTGCAATTTCACATTTATAAACGGGTATAGTTTTTTTTGCTATTTTTACCTGCTAGGCAGGTCTTTTTGGTATTGAGGTCAAGGAGGGTGGTCCCGCGACCTCCTTGTCCTAATGAAGGGTTTTCTATTTTTATGCACAATAATACATATTCCAATGCATGGGTCTTTTAAAGAGACACTTCAATCTATATAATAAACTAAATTTCTTTCAACTAGCATTTATTAATCAATTCAAAATTATGCTTTGTCCTAATGATTATAATAATCTAATTTGAATATAATGCTCCTATATTACATTTGGATTTATATTTACATTATAATAACATTTCTATATAATACTATATTTATATGTAAATTTTATGCTACAACATGTTATTTGCAGATATTTAATATAAGTGATTTAGATGAGAAATATACTAATCATTTTTCTTAGGTCTTTAAGATAAACTCATTTGACTATTTACTCTATTGAATAATTTGATAAAATTCTTATTAAAATTAAAAAAAATCCAATGAAAATTTAAGTTATCTGATTATTTATTTCATTTATATTAATATTTGTATTTAAATCTCTCCTTTCTATATTTAAAAATATATAATATTATAAAAATTCTTATTAATATTTATATCTTTTATTTACTATTTTATAATTTAGAAGAAATATCAAAATTAAAGATCCACTCAACACTTATCCATAGTCGCACTTATCCATTCCCCATCTTTGATCAAACACAAAGGAACATTTATATGAATTTGATTTCTCACTTAAGCCAAGTCAAAAAATTTCAAAAATCAATAAAGGTTTTTTTTACCACCTCATCATAAATATCTAGTACAAATACCATTTTAATATTTTTAAAATAGAAAACAAAGGAACATTTATATGAATTTGATTTCTCACTTAAGCCAAGTCAAAATTTTTCAAAAATCAATAAAGTTTTTTTTTACCACATCATAAATATCTAATACAAATACCATTTTAATATTTTTAAATTACAATAAAACAATACAATTAAAAGAATATATCATAATTAATTTTCTCTTATCAAGTCATTTATATGGGAAATTAAAGCAAATATCATGTTCCCAAATTTTTTTTTTTTTTTTTTTTTTTTTTTAAATAAATTTATTTTTAGTTAAATATTTTAATTAGGTTATTTTACGACTCAAATATAATTTAACAAATTCTTATCTTATAAAATTAACTCAGAAAACCGTAAGATAAAGAATTTATAAAAAAAGATTCTTGTGAAACCATTTATACAAAACCGCGATCATCTAGAAAGTAGTAACCTCCATGTGTCTTCTATGTTTGTATTTTGTCTTCAACATAAGATTTGTTTTGAAATTGGAACATAATTTTACATAAAAACTTGACACATATTCGAAATCCCATTATCCCTTTCTACTAAGAATTTTAATATGTCAACCGATAGTTGGTAAGACCATGATTACACCTATTGTATCAAACCCAAAGTTACTATTCTCACCTCTCCCAATTGACTGGCATATACCGAAATAAATACAATATTCGAATATAAGGCAGCTTTAAGATTATATTTATTTTTATAAGATATGTATTTTCGGTGTTCGTCGTCGGAATAAGCATGTCACCAAGCCACGCTCAAGCAAGGAAGGCCTCTATTAAGTTGACTCGCAGGACGCCGAGAAGATGGCCTACCATATATGGAGTCATTTACATCTTCATGGTTCGGTTCTAAAAGTGGTTCTCATAACCCATGTTAGCTGCTGACTCTTAAACCTTAGCATCCGGCTATTGATGCACTAGGGTAGACGACCAGAGAAGGTTCTGCACCTGCCTCATCTCATCTGCCAACAAGTCAGATTCGTCTAGGGCTACTTATCCTTCCAACCCAGTTCCGACAATGCACTTCTTAGGTTGGAAAGGTGGAAACACTCGGGTGGCATTCCTTCCCGAGTACGTCCTGTTATCACAAGGGATAACCTAAGGAAATGAAGTGGTGGGTAAGGCCAAAAAAGAACTTTGTCATTCTTAATTGGTAGGAACATTGATGAAGAGCGAGAAATATGCTAGGGAAAGCCATCTCAAAAGGGCTATGCAAATATGATATCCTGGATCAGACTTGTTGGTTTCAATCAACGGAAACTGTTACACAATTTGGTGCCTAGGTTTATTGCAAATCATCATAACGTTGTTAAGCTATAGAGACAGACTCGGAGTTACTTAGGGTTTTTTTTTTAAAGTATGAAAATAGCTAGGGTTTCAACACATAGTTGAATCGTATATTGAGTTACAATCAATATCGTGAGCAGAAGCAGACTATGACTAAGGTTTTACTAAGCAAAAAAATTAAGAACCTTCAATAGGAATCGTGCAAATTTACTAATTTGAGGTCAAAGGGTTTAACTTGGCTCTGATACCAGATGTAAGACTCTGAGTCATTTAACTAGAAATGTAAAGCTCTAAAACATAATATGTATTTTCTTCAAATTTGCTTGCAGCTTAAATGACTTAACCAACATTCATATAACTAAATTACTCAATTTGGTATGGAGTACCTACTTGTATTCCTGTGGTTGATGATGCCTCAAGCTGCTCCCACTTCTGTTACCAAAAGACCGAAACCACCCAGCCAAATTGAGCATAACCTCAATACTTAGTCCAATAAGCTTATCATTTGAAGCAAATTGTTCCCCCGTGCCCAGAAACCTCAGAACAAGGAGGCTCTCCTTCTGTTGGTAACTCTAGTTTATAAATTTCGCCCCTCTTCCGTATGTCGCTTCCCTTGGTTCTTTCTTCTGCTCCCGATGTCCCTCCAAAACTGTTCCCTGCCCCCTATATGCTGTTTCTTGGCGGTGGCTGCCCCCTCCACCAGCAACCCACCGCTTCTACTTATGGTGACACCCTTCCCATGTCACGTGATATGTATTTCTTTTTAAACGTATATTGATACGTATTATGAGTTTTGGTTTAATATTCTTTTCTGTTTGGTTTTTAATATAAAGGTCCTAGGTTCATACTAGGTACCTTATCTTTAATTTATTTTTTATCATTTTATTAATTTATTAATATTCTAAGATATATAATTATATAACCATCTTTTAAGATTAGCTTAGTTTTCAACATTTATCTCTTTATAATTATTTTTACATTATACATTTTAAATTTATTTCATTGGTATTTGCCCATTAATCATGATGCATTAAGCAATATGGGTGTTGATGGGTGAATATAACTTCTATTTAAAGGAGTGTCATGATATTTAATACTTATAGTTAATTTAGTATATAAATACTAGTGCGGTGCATGTGATACATGCATATGTAGCTATCATATGCATGCATCATATGCATGCTAATATTCTTGTGTTCTCTATATTATAGATAGGTCATTACAGTCAGCCCTCCTGGCCTTTGCGTGAGCCTGTCTTTGCCTCCCTCAGTCTCTGCGCTGCCTCTTCCTGGCTCAATTTTGATGACGCAAACACTGCATCACCCCTTCCTTGCTGCTACTCTGCTAGGAATAGCTTTTATCACTCGGGACGACTATTTTCTGCTGCTGTTGCTTTGCTCGGCTAATGTCCTCAGTTCTCCTATGATCTACAACCACGCTTTGATACCATGTTGAAGTTTCTAAGTCTAACTGTTAGAAACCCTTCATGCACTTTACTGATTTATTCCTACCTACTTGTTCTGTTAATTAACAAGTTATTTACCATGTAAATACTGGAAATAAATACAAGTGCATGCTCAACACATTACAGATCATGAACTGAAGGAAACAGAAACAAACACACAAGTGACACCGTTGTTTTTGGACTAATGTCTCCCGAAAACCCAATGCGGGAAAATCAGTGCAACTATCTGAGGGTTTGATTTATTAAGTAGTTTGAGAATACAATCTGGGTGCCAGATCCGGCTCACCCAACAGAGAAAAATCTCGGCAGTAGTACCTCTCTACTCGGAAGCAGAGATTTTGGCTGAAACCCTGGATAAACACTCTGGCAGCTCCATAGCTCCAATCTGCCCCACGAAACCCCAAAGTCAGCCTCTAGGGATTGCGTCAACCTCTCTCTGGCCCAACGTTAGCCCAGCGTCAGCGTTTGGAGGCATTGCGTCAGTCCTCTGGCCCTCTGCGTCACCCACGTTGGCCCTCTAAGGTACTGCGTAGCTCCTGGCTGCCTCTGTGTGTGCCTTCATGGCTCTACGTGAACCCTTTGCTGCTTCTGCGTCTCTCTCTCCGGCTACTGTGTTGATCCTCCCGGTGCTATATTTGCCTCTTTGCTTCTGTCTTCACTGCCCCTCAGCGACAACTCTGATCACTCTCTCAACTTTCTCAGCAAACCCAACCCCAAAAAGTTGAAATCTTGATCTCTTGGTGTATTCTCCAAGTGACCCTCAAGCCTCCTCTTATACTTCTCTCTTTGATAGATCAACGGCTGAGATTAAGTCCCTAGTCAACGGCTAAGATTAGATGTGGCTTGATCCATGACTTTTGAACCATTCCAACACAGTTTTATATTAATTCACATTAATATTTTATTTTCCCTAAGTTTAGACTTAGGGACTCCATTAAAAATATTAAGTATTTTAATATCTCCCATACTGTTTAGAATCTGCCCAAACCCTTTCTACGTATTGGAGATCTCATGTGCCTTAGCCTCTCCACCAATTTCATGGCTAGAGTACATCCGATGCTACCCCAATCAACATAAATGGTAAGGAATGATAGAACCTGGGCTTGCTATGCAAGCTAGGCAAACCCTAGGTGAGCTCTCACTAATCCAACTACTGGAAATGGCTCTTACAAAATCTGCGCATTGCCCAGAAATTTTGCTAACTGTTCCTGGCAGGAAACTGAAATTTTGACCTCAGTAATGCCTGGATTGATCTGAAATTGCAGCCACAGGCTCGTCTCCTATGACTCGAAAATACCCAAAAAAGGTTTGGCCTAACTCCAAGCCAAAATTGAACCCACAATGTGATGCAAATTGCTTAGTTAACCAACAATATGCCCTACTATAAGAATGTATGATTCTGACCCGAATATTGCCTCAAAAATTCTATAAATTTAGCCATAGGCTTCTCACACCCAAACCAACAAAACCCAGAAATCGTTTGGGCTAATTGCAGTTGACCTGAAATGCCCAAAATTTATCAAATTTCAAACTACACAGTTTTACGCCTAACTAGAGAGAAATTGTTGATAAATGATAAGGCTCTCCTACAAATGGATGAGAAATTGTGAACAAATATCCTTCGACAAATAGCTATTGCTCCCAACTAAAAACTCCAGGCAAATACCAACACCAAACACCAACAAAAGCGTGTTCTCCAACCCCTGCGCAAGCTCTATAAGAGAAAATTCAGCCCAGTCAAAAGATACAGGACAAACTCTGAAAAATGGTGCCAGGCTCCTCGTCTAACCATTAGAAAATCTCCTGCCAATGCCCAGAACCTGTAATAGAAAGATGTTGCTCCAAATAATCTTTGAGGTTTGTCTTCTGCGCCTAGAAATAGTGACCTTTTGAGTGAATAGTCTGCAATAAACTCCAATGTAAGTCTTGAAAGAAACTCCCCCACTCGAAGTTCTCTGAAATGAAGATGAGTTTCACTTGAAACTCTTGAGCTAAACAACTCTGCTTCGCTTGTGCTGAACAACCTCCAAGAGAGAGTTTGATCTTCAAAAAATATTGAGCAAAAGATGCAAAAGTGGAGCCCCAATGTGCTATTTAAAGATGTTGGTCCTTTTTTCCTTGGTGCTCCCCTCTCTCCACAAGTTCGAACTCCACTTCTTTTCTCGTTCCTTCTCCTAGTGTGAATTTCTCAAGGGGGCCAAATTTCCCTCTTTGTTGGTCCCCATATTTCACTTAACAAAAATTAATTCCTTTTTCCTCTAATGTTTGTTTCTCCTATTTTCTCCAAAAATTAAGTGGGGCCTCCATAACCCACTTTTCCTAAGTTTTATATTCCAAAATATTCCTTAACGCCAAAATTGCAAAAATGAGGATTTTACTTGGCAAAATTATTTATTGGGGACATGACAGTCCTCCTCACCAAAAATTCCTTGTCCTCAAGCAATGCTTGAACACACACCCTCTTAATCAGCTGACACAAATGTCTACAACAATCGACCCTGGGGTCCCAAATATACCACTGAGTTATCCTTGTTCCCAACACTATCCTATCATAAGGGAGTTCTTCGACACCAAGTTCCCGAGCCATCCTGATCAATGTGAAGCACCCCTTGCTCCACTCACTGTCCAACCTGGTACATGCACTTGAATCCCTTTCCATATTGTCAGTAAGTAGAACATCATGATAATGTAAAGTCTTGACTAAATCCTCGTGCAACTGCACTACTGAGTTACCCATCTCATGCACTCTAAGGGTGGACTCCTAAAGATACAATCCAACTCCTGTGGAGATGAATCTTCGCTCGCATGAGCTCCCTATGATCTCGTCCTGCTGGTCATCCTGCCATGCTGGTGAAGTTTCCCATGCCAACGATAAACCACTAAAACCCAATGGAAGATCTGAATGGTCTTCCCCTATAAGAACCAACTCATCCCTAAGGGTAGCTGAATTGACGAAACCTGTGATGCCAAGATCCCATGCCCATCGCAGTGTGAGACTGCCTTGCTCACACTGCAACACCCTGGTCATGACTGATTGCCCAACATGCTCATATAGGAGCCTCCTCTCTTGTAACACGCAGCCACAATATCTGTCACGATTGAGGCTATGCCCATCTTGCAAGGGCAACTCATTAATGCTAGAGTCTACCACTCCATGGCTAGCCTTGATTGTGAGCAACAATCAGATTCGCCATATGATGAAGACCGCAGTGATTCCCCATGTGCCAACTGGAGAATGAACTGAATCACCTGCTATCATGGGCATACTCACCACAAAGTGGAGCAATCCATTAGTCAACTGGATCCGATCCCGTAACCACACTGGAAGCTCACAACTCCCATTCCTCACTGGCTGCCGTTGTGAAGTCTTGCTATCTGCTAGAACCCATCGGTGCCTTGTGTTTGACTCCCGTATGTAATTAGATGACCACTAGTCATCAAGAACAAGTTCCGTACATGCCAGACTACCCTTCTTTTGCCATACCACACAGCGAACTCTACTATCTCAACTCTTGATGATGCACCTGAACACTTCCTGGAGTTTGGACACTATCCTATAGATGAGGTCTACCATCCATTGTACCTCATGCTCATATATCGCCTTGGTCTGTCCTGCCAAAAGTGCATGATCCAGGAGGATCTCGTCAGATCAGTTACACAGGTTCAGTGTCGTCATCAGCGTTCAGTACGGTGTCGTCAGCTTCGACAGTAATGTTTATGGTTTAGGCTGTCTGATAATGTATATGGTTTTTCATGGTGTTCAGCGAATATGGTTTGGTACCTGGTTTTCGACGTGGTTGTCATCAGTTCTACTAGGATATGGTTTTCGACATGTGGTTGTCGTCAGTTTCACCAGGATATGGTTTTCGACATGTGGTTGTCATCAGTTCCACTAGGATATGGTTGTTGACATATGGTTGTCGTCAATTCCACCAAGATATGGTTGTTGTCCATTTTACAGGATTTGGTTGTTGACAGTTTGTCATCATGTGACGTTTGTCGCCAATGTCACTTAGTGACGATTGGTTGTAAATGGGTTTTTATTATTATTTGATGTAAAGTCCTAAATGACTAAAACCCTAAACCTAAGACATTATGCTAATCAAAACCTAAAAACCCTAACCTAACCAAAACCCAAAACCTATGCATTAAAAATACATTACAATATCTTAACCTAAGGTATAAACCCTATCGGACCATGTTTCAATTCTAAATGTATTAAAAAAACACATTAACCTAAGTTAGAAAACCCTCTCGGGCTATCCAAACAAACCATAATATAAAAATGTTACAAAAAAAAACATTACAAATTGTAAAACAGTCATAACCGCGGGCCTTAACTGCACGGGTATGGAGACTATGGCAACGGACACGTGAACAGAGTCTAACCGTCGGGAATAAACCACCGGGCTTGGAAACCGCAGAGGAGACCGCATCGGGACCGCGGCCATGTGAACAATCGTGGTGGCAATCAACCGCCAACAGTTCATCGTAAACCGCCATCTGCTAGTCATGCCGGAAACTGTTATCATGTGAGCAGGCAGATGATAACCGGGCGGAGTTCACCTGACAGCAGTGCTAACCGTGCCGGGACTGTGATATGTGAACAGGTTACAGTCAGAGGTTATGTCAACCGGAACCGTTGGAGGAAACCGTAATATGTTAACCACCGGAGCACCATTAGCCGAGACCGTCGGAAAGCAGCTGTCACATGCACTATCTCCTCCTCTGCACGATTAGCAAACAACTAACGGTCTTCGCATTAACATAAGGTTTATATTTGGGTTTTGTTACAATTTTGGTTTAAAAATTAATTCAAAGCCCATGTATAGTGTCCCTAGGTGTCAAAACGTGGTAAGACTGAGACCAAACAAACCCTGAAGTCAGCTCATTCACTCCTAAACTTAGCCTGAGGAGGTTAGAATGTATTTGCAGGGTTTAAAAGGATGGTTTTGCTCATTGAAGTGGATTAGAGTGGTTTTGAGTTTCATGTGTAGGTTCTGGAGGGATATAGGTTGTTTTGTTTTCAGTGTAACAGGAGCATCCAGAGTCAGAATTGGGAACCGTGACAGACGTTGGAAAGCTAGTTCAAAGAGATTTCTTATGACAGTGACCAGAAGTGCCTGCGTGCACATTCAGTTTGGTTAAATTGTTGTGTAATTGACCTCTTCGGTTTGAATCCTAATAAAGCGGTCGCCCATCTTGAAAGCGGACCCGGAGACGTAGTCCATCAGGGACGAACTCCGTAATCAATCTTGCTGTCTGGTATTGCTGTGTATTTTTTGTTTTCACTACTATTTTGCATCTTGCTTATGTTTTCTCATCTTTCGTAAAGTCTTCTTCTCAAGTAGTTTTGACGGTTTCAACACTTTCAGTTAACATTCTATTCATTAATGGAATAATCAATTCTACTTCAGTTTTAACATATGATCATTTCAGATCATATAATTTGGTATCAAAGCAAGTTGTGTTTGTTGAATTTGCCATTGAATGTTAACCAGGTTGAAGTCGCAATGTGGAGAAGGAATCCTCGAGCAGATTGATCCAGAGATTGGAAAGCGAAGAGTCGTTCATAAGTCGACCATGACAGGATCTGATGCAAGTGAAATGCCAGAAACTAAGATGAGTGATGAATAGTTTCAATAAGCATTCTTGAATATGCAACAGATGTTGGGAGAATTCTACGAAGACAAGAAGGCAAGAGATGCACCTTCTTCTTCAAAGACATCAAAGAAGGACAAAGGTAAAGGCAAGGTTGATAAACCACCTTCACCTCCATCATCTCCATCATCATCATCATCTTCTTCTTCTTCCAATGCAAAATTTGAAACAGAAAAGAAACCTAAGAAAACATCTCTTTTGAAACTTGATGTAAAATTTGAGTTACCTATTTATGATGGCGAAATGAATCCTGAAAAGCTAGATAACTTGATTAAGTAGTTAGAAGTGTATTGTCGTATTCAGAACATTTTTGATGATAAAACAAAAATTCAGTTAGCTACACTTAAAATGGGGGGATCAACTTTAATTTGGTGGGAAAGTAAAATTCAGATAAATGTAAAGCGAAAAGGAAAAGTCATCTCTTCATGATCTAAGTTTTTAAAAGCTCTTAGGAAACAATTCTATCCTTTAGGATACATGCAACAAGTTGTTATTGATTGGCAGCATTTGAGGCAAGGTAAAGGGTAGAGTGTTTAGGAGTTTACTCAGGAGTTTAGAAATAAAGCATTGGCGCTTGGTATTTCATTGGATAGATGTGAAACTTTATTGAAATACATCGACAATTTACATTTATATTCGCAACATACATTATTGATGTTTAATCCCGATGATTTTGATGAAGTGTGTGTTCAGGCCATACATAGTGAATCAGGTGGCAGACAATTCAAGTTTTCACCACAATCATCCAAAGGGTCGGAAATCAAAGATTCCAATGATAGTAGAGGGAAGAACAATTCGAAGAGAAAGAAATCAGCGATAGCTCAGAAGGAAAGACCTACTTGTTCTCATTGCCAGAGAATCAGTCATGATGAATCTAAGTGTTGGAAACTTCATCCAAAACTTAAGCCCAAAAAGTTCCTTAAGGAGAAGGATGAAAAGAAGGCAATTGCAACAGTCCAACAAGATCTAGGTTCCGATTCAGGTGATGAAAGGAGGATAACTGCCATGGTTACGACTGGTAAAACTTCTGACACTGGTTCAAGTTTGAATACTATTGCATCTTCATCAAACAGAAATCCTTCAAATGAGGATTAAAGAGTTGAATTATTTAACATAAGGATAACTTCTAAGCACACAAAGATAGATACAATGTTTGGCAGTGGATCACAGGCGAATTTAATATCTGAATATTTAGTTAAGAGTTTGGGTTTGGAGACAAGGAATCATCCAAGACCTTACCCATTAGGATGGCTAAATAAATCAACTCTGATAAAAGTCACAAAACAGTGTCGATTAAGATTTGCCATTACAACTAATTACATTGATGAAGTGGAATTAGATGTGGTTCTAGTAGACATATGTGGAGTTGTCTTAGGAAGTCCTTATCTTTATGATTGTGATGCGGCATTTTACAGAAGAGAGCATAAATATCACCTTAAGAAAGATGGGGTTGAATTTATTGTCAGGGCATATCAAAGTAAAAATCACTTGAATTTAGTTGTTGCTAATTGGATGAAGCGATTAATAAATTCAAATAAAAGATTTGTAATCATGTGTGTAAAGGAACAACATAAGAAACAACATGATGTTTGTTCAGGTTATGAGTCTCATCTTAAAGATAGTTTGATCAAAGAGGTAGAAACTTTTCCAGTTCTATTTAAAGAAACCAAACATCTTACTCATAAGCAGGGAATACAACATGAGTTACAATTGATGCCTAAAGCTCCTCTTCCTAATGTCAGAATGAATCAATTCAATTCAAGTTTGGAAAATATCAGTTATAGGGATGCAGATCAGTATTGGGGAAAGTCAATATTAAATTTCTCTTGTATTGTGTCACAATTTCATGTTTCGAACAGTTTGGAGGCCTCTTTTCAAGTGGAGAGGAAGCCCATTTGTTTTCATATCAAAGCATTTTCTAAAACAGTGTCAAAGTATCTAAGGGAAACTTATGCATCAGGGAAAAGTGCTAATCAATGGAAACGCCATTTAATGAATATGGAGAAAGTGATTCAAACAAATCAACATCTAATTCAATACTTTCAATCAAACTAAGTTGCAGCAGTTTCCATATTACAGTTTGATGGGTTTATTGCAACAAGTTCACTTCGTAATCAGGAATTAGGAAAGTATATCAAGTCAAGTAGCTGGTATAATGTCAAAAATGTCTTTGACTGTCCCTATCATTCCGCAATGTAGATTGTTAATACATTTCAATGGTATTGAACAATATACTGTAGAGACTATTTTCAAAGATGATTATGAATCACTAACTCATGGTATTTCGTGGAAAGAAATCAATTGCCATGTTCATAACAGGTTCTTTGACCATCGTCGCAAGTTGTACATATTGCAAATGGAAGGAACAGGTCACCGATTCAAAATGTGGCATGGTCAGCATCATCAGGGTCATCATTTTCAGGTGGTTGATCGAATGTATTGGTACATCATCAGGGCAAGGTGGAAAGTGATGGAGCTCTACCCTCATCGACTATCCGTTTAAGTCAAACTTTTGTGGTCCAAAAGCTTTCAAGTCGAGAGGATTGATCCAAGAGGATCTCGTCAGATCAGTTACACATGTTCAGTGTCGTCATCAGCATTCAGTTTGGTGTCCTCATCTTTGACTGTAATGTTTATGGTTCAGGCTGTCCGATAATGTATAGGGTTTTTCATGGTGTTTAGCAAATATGGTTTTGTACCTGGTTTTCGACATGTGGTTGTTGTCAGTTCCATCAAGATATGGTTTTCGACATGTGGTTGTCATCATTTCCACCAGGATATGGTTTTTGACATGTGGTTGTCCTCATTTCCCCTAGGATATGGTTGTCGTCCATTTTACAAGATTTGGTTGTCGACAGGTTTGTCGTCGTGTGATGTTTGTCGCCAATGTCACTTAGTGAAAATTGGTTGTAAATGGGTTTTTTATTATTATTTGATGTAAAGTCCTAAATGATTAAAACCCTAAACCTAAGACATTATGTTAATCAAAACCTAAAAACCCTAACCTAACCAAAACCTAAAACGTATGTACTAAAAATACATTACAATACCTTAACCTAAGGTATAAACCCTATCGGACCATGTTTCAATTCTAAATGTATTAAAAAAACACATTAACCTAAGTTAAAAAACCCTTTTAGGCTATCCAAACAAACCACAATATAAAAATTTTACAAAAAAAACATTACAAATTGTAAAACAATCATAAAGCGTTGGCCTTAATTGCGCGGGTATGGAGACCATGGCAGCGGACATGTGAATAAAGTCTAACCGTCAGGAATAAACCACCAGCTTGGAAACCGCGGAGGAGACCACAGCGGGACCGCGACCATGTGAACAATCGTGGTGGCAACCAACTGCCAACAATTCACGTGATCGCAGCGCTAACTGCGCAGGGACTATGATATGTGAACAAGTTACAGTCGGAGGTTATGTCAACCGGAACTGCTGGAGGAAACCGTAATATGTTAACCATTGGAGCACCGTCAGCCAAGACCGCCAGAAAGCAGCTGTCACATGCGCTATCTCCTCCTTCGTGCGGTTAGCGAACAACTAACGGTCTTCGCATTAACATAAGGTTTATATTTGGGTTTTGTTACAGTTTTGGTTTAAAAATGAATTCAAAGCCCATGTATAGTGTCCCTAGGTATCAAAACAGGGTAAGACCGAGACCAAACAAACCTTGAAGTCAGCTCATTCACTCCTGAACTTAGCCTGAGGAGGTTAGAATGTATTTGCAGGGTTTAAAAGGATGGTTTTGCTCATTGAAGTGGATTAGAGTGGTTTTGAGTTTCATGTGCAGGTTCTGGAGGGTTATAGGCTGTTTTGTTTTCAGTGTAACAGGAGCATCCGAAGTCAGAATTGGGAACTGTGACAAGTGTTGGAAAGCTGGTTCAGAGATCTTTCTTATGATAGTGACTAGAAGTGCCTGCGTGCACATTTAGTTTTGTCAAATCGCTGTGTAATCGACCTCTTTGGTTTCAATCCTAATAAAGCGGTCGCCCATCTTGAAAGTGGACCCGGAGACGTAGTCCATCAGAGACGAACTCCGTAATCAATCTTGCTGTTTGGTATCGCTGTGTATTTTTTGTTTTCACTACTATTTTGCATCTTGCTTATGTTTTTTCATCTGTTGTAAAGTCTTCTTCTCAAGCAGTTTTCACTGTTTCAGCACTTTCAGTTAACATTCTATTCATTAATGGCATAATCAATTCTACTTCAGTTTTAACATATTATCATTTCAGAGCAGTGCATCATGCGGCTCCCTCACAATCATCTCTCTAAGTGTGGGCTTAGGGGCAGAACATATGATAACTACGTTCTTAACAACTGCTGAGAATATACCTATATATGACATGTGATGTAAAACATCTTGGCATGCAACGTAAATATACTTTTCCACCTTTTGCTCAAGCATTACTATGCTCACACCCTCCTTGCTGAACTTCGCTTGAAGAAAGCTTCTTTTGCCAAAATTTCAACATGGCATGTCAAGTATGCATCATGTCGAACAAATGAGCCTTTTTTGAATTTTAGACTCAAGCACCTTATGCGTTGGGATCCATGAAATGCCTTAGGGAACATGAAAATGGTCAAATATTCTGCAATTTGCCTTGTTGAATAAGAGTGAATAATTTAACTATAGGTATGCCCCTGTTGAGATGATCCTATAGGTATACTGCTGTTGAGAATATAACATAGGTTCTCCTAGCGGTTCTTAACATTTTCTATTGTTTCCTATTGTTTAGGGATATTGCTATTTTTGGCATGTATATTTATAGCAATGTGACATGTGGCAGCTTCTGGAGTGGGAAAAAGGCAAGATCTGGACCCATAGATGAGTCATTAGTGACGTGGAAAAGCACATGGGTCCATTGGAAGGCTTTTATAGTTATCAGAACGCATGAGTAAGTTGCTTGTATGGATGGAGGTGTGGTGTGGCATTGGGTCAAGTTAACTAGGAAGTAGTGATAGTTGACTAGGATGCTTAATCAAGTGGACATGAGTGAGAACTACTTCATGACAATTTATATTTGGATGCTTCCAGTTTATCTCCTCTCTCCTAGTGCACATTGGTTTTCTAGTGATATTCCACTCTACTCAAGCGAGTTACCAGTAAACTAATGCACTTTAAATTCTCCTCTAGTTCAAATTTGCTCAAATTATACTGGAAGATATTTTTATATCATGATAACTCGGAGCTACTTCAGTGGAACGCAAGCATTGGCCATTTAACTCAATTTTTTCTTCGGTTTAGTTTTAGTTGAATGGAAAGTTGACTCTACATCACTTATTAGTGTGCTTTGATCCTCTTTGCATGAAGAATTCGACTTCCTTTACTCCCTTTTGCGTATTGGAGGAGATGAAGGGATATGTATATAGGTGTGAGTTATTGGTTCAGGAGATTGTCTCTAGTAGCAACATATACTATCTTTCTCTCATGTCTCCCTTTCTTTCCCCCTTCTAGCTTCTACTCTACTGTGTCTAAATCTCATTGTCATCAGTTCTGTAATAGTCATCTTGGTGCGGACAACCTCCTATCCTTTGTAGAACAAAGCTTGATTTTGATTTATTCTATCTTTCTGGGTAGTTCTATGTCTCAATATTTATCTTATGCAATATTACAAAAGTTTCTACGTCTTTTTCATTGGTTAAATTTGCCATTTAAACATGCTTTCTGTTTGTTTTATTTTCCATTTAAAAGTTGATGGCAGAGATTATTCCACCATTTAAAATGCAAAGTATTTAACTCTTTTGTCCAGTAACTTTCTGTTCAAACAACCATTGCATTGCTGTTTTTCTATGCTATTTTGCAGATTTTTGGGTGGAAATAATACCTGCAGGACTAGGGACTACCCGTTGTGGTTGGAAAGCACCAACCTGAATGGAGAGGGAAGTTTGCACATGATACAAGGGGCACTTTTTTCCCTATATGTTGCATTGATATTTCTTATCCTAGGTTCATCAAATAATCTAATTTTGGAAGGAGTAAAAATCTGTGCTAACAGGAAGTAAGATAGAAAACTACCATAGCCTTTGGGTTTATGATGTAGGATATTTTAGACATGTTGGCAAGGGTTAAAAATTCTCTTACATATAAACCCAAGGGTTAGCTCAACTGGTTGTCCTAAAAGTAGAGAGAGAAGAAACTCCATGCCTCGATAATTAGATAGAAGAATGATAGATACGCTTCTTCGATGGGGAAACCTCCTTGTACAATAGAACATATGGACAAGATGATATGCTTATAAACTTAGCCCCCCTTGAGAATTTTAATTTTATATATATATATAGGAGACAAGTGTACAATTACAATTAAAGGGTCTAGCCAACAACACTAATATAACAATAGAAATGTAATAACTCAATATCTAGGGCTTATTTGAGGCTTTATGCTTAACACGGGGCTTTTCCTAGGGATTAGCACCAATGTTGTTGGGAATTTGGTTAGTTCCATGTTGACAGGTGCTCAATTTGACTCTCCTTGGGTGAGGTGCTGTAGTCTATGTTGATGGGTTTACTAGGAATCCCATATATAAATTATCACTTGGATATGCCATCCATAAATTATCCCTTGGGAGCACCCTCATAAATACTTTTGGAGAATGTATAAGTCAGCCATATGTCTTGGAGAACTCCTCTGAACTTTTGGCCAATCAAAATGCTTCAAGAAAGGTGCAACCTTGAAAGATGTGCCATGCTTTCCATCCTTCACCAAATATAATTCTAATATTGACAAGTCTTCTTTAGAAAGTGGAGTGCTCCCTCAAATGTGCTCATGACATATGCCGAATTGCTCTGAAATGGGAAGTAATGCATCAAATTGTAGGATTATTCATAGAAGAATGAGATCATCCTCCTCTAAATCCAGATCAAGTTCTTCTACGTAGAGCAGTGGTAAAGGTATTTAAGAAAAATCTTCAACTTACGTTTCTGTTTTCGCTTAACATTGTAATGTTAAGAGGGGGTGAGGAGTAGAATGCTCCGATAGTAGATATAATCTAATGTAAGAGTCACATTCATATAGTGACTGTTATAATGATAATTACATATTATAAAATAAGATAATTAACTTGTACAGGTGATACATCTACCTAGCAAATGAAATAAAAGGGGATCAACCCCATTGTATCAGAATTATTTCATTGTAATAAACAATATATTTTACATTAGTTCCTCTCTATTTTGTATCTCTTGTTCAAAATCCAACATGCATGTGGCTTTGTTCAGAACTAAAGACTGTCAACCTAGAATGAGAAGGAAATTGGTATTTTCCTCATAAATTTCCTGAAATCCCTGCTAGCAGATTGAAGATACCTATAGGTGTTAGGTACAAATTCATGAAATCAGTAGCTAATATTTTGTCACACTTAGGGTGTGAGATGCTGAAGTCAATTTTTTATTTATCTATTCACAGGTGCATGAAATACGCGATGTATTTTGGGATGGGATTCCTACTCCAGGTGCCTCATGGTTGCGGGAACAGCCCCTTGATCAAAAATGGCAACGGGTTGTTTTTATACCAGCTTGTGGAGGTCTGGTAGTTGGAATTTTGAATACTCTAAGAAGTAGCCTTGAGCGTTATTCAGAAGGGATTCACTTGTCTGATATTAAGGCATCTTTCAGGTCATTTCTAAAGACTGTGGCTGCTACTGTCACTCTTGGTACGGGCAATTCTCTAGGTCCAGAGGGACCAAGTGTTGAAATAGGTTCATCAATAGCACAAGGGATTGGAAAGATATTGCAATGCAGCAAGGGAACGAGATTATCTCTTATGGCTACGGGGTCAGCTGCTGGAATTTCCTCAGGTATGTATGGTAGTTTCTTAATTCCTTATCAGTCTCGAGGGCCAGTTTTCTGTCCTTTTGTTTTTGTTTTGCTTATTAAAATTTCTCTAGATGATTGCAGTTTTTGTTTTTTATTTTTTTAAAGAAAAAATATATTATATAACAGTTTCTAATTAAAATCTGTAATTATAGGTCTGTTATATGCCATCCCTGAGCAGCGGTCATAGCAAAATGTTAACTGTGGCTAAATTATGATCAAAATGTATCACCATAACATAATTCATTCAAAATTGGGGCTATTAGCACACAGAAGACACAGATAACAATGTTATTAGAACCAGACTGCCATGGTATCTGTTACCCACCAAAATGGGTAACCCCACAAGAGAAAACTTTTCTCCTACATTTGACAGCCAGCCAGCGGTCCCTGCCAACCAGCATTAGCTGATGATATGCCATATACCTCCGCCAATTGCTTCAGCCATATGTTTCTCACCCATCTGGCACTTGCATTTGGATGAAGGTGGGCTACCATTCAAAAGGTACTTTGATCATTTTGCAATTGGGTGCCTATACTTGTTGTTTCTGGGCATTTAGTATGGATTATGGGGGGATCTGGAAGATTGATAGACATTGACCATGATCCTGTTCTCTCACCTGACTGGGGGGGTTAATCTTTGATCCTAGTCTAGTGGGACCTCCCTTAAGGCTGTTTGGATTATAGGAGGCGTACTATTTGGAAAGCCATGATTGAGATAGCGTGTTCCATCTTCCCTATGTCATGCTTAACACCTTCCATCCTACATTACAAGCCCATATTTCACCTCCATTCTTTGAGTACAACTTGTCATTGATTCTTGGGGATCTGGCACTCACATGTTCACATATCTTGAGTAGGTTCTGGAAAATTTGCCCTGGGAGGTTGATGCAGCGAAAAGAAACAAAAAAAACATATCATGGCCACAACAAAATAAAGGAAAGAAAAATAAAAAATGCAAAAGATGGCCGGGACATAAAGATTAGCACATGGGCAAAAGCCTAGCATGAACTCTACCTACCACATATGGCTATCACCCGGTTCCTTAGCACATGATGCTCCATTGCATCAGAAAGGAACCCTTGCACGTCCCAATTCCGATGAGCAATAAACTTAGTCATCTTAAAGGGGTAATACAATTGTTACATCATAAAAAGCAAGCTCTAACCCTTGAGCTAGACGCAGTAATACAAGGAAAAATCAGGAAGAAGTAAAAGGCACACAAGATGGGTGGAAAAACCAAGGCCGAGTTGGTAACTCATGCATCCACAAATGCTCCCTCCTCGCATCTATATACTCGGGATGTGGACATCCCCGTTAGCCGCTCCCTTTCACCATGACACTTGACTATGAAACCTTCTCCCCTCCATTGCCATCATTATCATTCACTAACACCTGTCAATTGAAGGGTGGACCAGGGAATTGTTTCTTCCCCTTAGGGGCTAGAAGCACCTAATAGGGTTGACCTTTAACCACCCCTACTTAAGGGGAAAACACCTTTGTGAGATCAAGGTCCTAATTTTGGAAGGGGATCCTTATTTGAAGTATGAAATTGCCCTTAACATTGAAGTTTGGTTCACTTAGATGCATTATTGATCTTGGTCCCTAATGACTTGTTTCTTTCACTAGAATCCATGTTGTTCTTGTCAGTTGGTTTAGCAGCCCAAGTCATAGGCACCCATTCCACAGGTACCTAGGCCCATCATAGGAGTACATTAGCACTAGTAAGTGAAGCATTGAGAGCTAGGAGCCTCCTAGTAGCATCATTGGATGACACGTCCCTGAGCAGGTCCAACACCCATGATGTTGGTTGACTTTGACCTAGATTTTAGGATTCTTTAGGATGACACAACTGGACCCAGAATGCCCCTAGGCTGGCCTTAACACAACTTGATGGGCAACAACTGATTCAAAGCCTAGATGAGGATGGTATGACACTAAGAGACTAGGGAGGGCTTGTTGCATTAGCAGAAGCCTTAGTGCTAGAACAAAGGAGGCCTCATTTAGCAATTGGAGACCCATGGAGACCACTTTATGGCACCCCAGCTAGATCTTGGGACTCCATAGGAGGTAATGACGTAAATTTGAGGGCTAACCTTCAATTCGTGGATTCACAGGCTTCTACACCTTGGACACCTCATCACTCTTGGACATGGCATTTGGAGTATTTATTGTTGATGACGTTAGCATGGGAGAGATTATGGCTCACATGTGTGGGCTAATTAGGGCATATTTCGATAAAGCTAGCGGGTTGGCTTGTAACCTAAGCACATTTTAGCATCAAATTTGTTTTAGGGGCTTTTGTAGGCTAATTGTTAGTCCTAATCCTCATATAACTAGATGATAGGCTCATTGTATTGGATCATTATCACTTGTGACTTATTTTGGCCCTCTTGGAGATTTTTGACCTTCTTGTTTTCTTGTGGAGTTGTGACTGTATGGTGTACTTTACTATTTGGAGCTATCTCTGGTCTTGGAGATGTTACTTTGGAGCAATAACTTCTTGTTCATGCATTCTATCTTGTAAGTGTACCTTGGATTCGATAAATCTTTTTTTTTGTGTCTAATGTATGGAATGATTAATTATCTAGGGTTTTCATTGTGCTAGTTATTGTTGAAAATCATTGAATGGAATCCAGATGATGGCATTGTATGCATTACTCACTAGTAGAAAGTGAATGGCAATCCCATTGGTGAATCTTTAAACTAGCTCTCCCAATTGATTTTTCTCCCTCACAAAAGTAGTAGCTAGGATTTTGAGACCTAGGGTTTCATCATTCCCTTACTCCTTACCAAGACTTAACATATTTTACAACCCATAGAATCCATCATCCCAAGGACTAGGCATTGGCTTTGTCACCTTGTTGATCACTTACCATATTTACCTAACTCTGATTTTCTCTCTCTTAATTTGCTTTTTGGCCCTTAAGGTCAAACTGCTAGTTAGGTCTAAGGCACAAAATTAGCTAGGGTTGAAGTAGTTTGCTAGTGGAGGGATTTGACATTGAGAGGAGTATCGGTTGCCTCAAAATCAACCCCTTTTAGTGGCTAATCCATCCATTTCAAAGAAAAATTATTTTGCCCTAGGTTAATCATGCCCTAGAAAACCCTAGTTTTCCCTAAGCTTCAACTTGGGGCTTGTTGAAGGCTTCTTGTTCCATTGGTTGCTAGTATTCATTATTTGGAAGCCTTTTCTTGGCCTTGTGTGTGAAAATTTGAGAATCCCACCCGAATCACCTGTTGCAGCGACTAATTAAACTTCTCCTATTTGTTAAATATTGAAACAATTTATTTACTGTTTCCTACAAAAAATATCGAAGCTGACACAATGCAGCCTTCACTTAATTAATTAATTTGCCCAAAACAAATAGAGAAAGATGCACAAGTGACACAGTATTTTTTGGACAAATGTCCCCAGAAAAATCCAATGCGGGAAAATCAGTGCAACAACTCTAAGGGTTTATTATTATTAAGCAATAGTTTTGAATACAACTTTGGATGCGCTCCCAGAACTCCAGTTACAGAGAAAAAGACACTGGCAGAAAACTTAGTGAGATTACCTCACTTCAGCCGGCAAATCCCGGCTGATCTGGCAATTGAATTGACTATCCTCAGCTACAATTGCACTGCCCCTTCACAGTAACCGCGTGGAGCTTTGCGCTGGGTTTTCCTGCCTCTTGGAGATCTGATGTCAACCCTCCTGGCTGATCCGGCAACTCCCTGGGAATTTCGGACTTCTGCTGGAAGGCAGCTCTACCTCTGCGCTAGCCCTTCTAGCTTTGTGTCAAGCATTGCATGGGCCCTCCTGGCCCAACGTTAGTCCTTCCTGGGTCTGCGTTGCATCCACTGGTGCTTCTCTGCCTCTCCGTTAAGTATTCAGGATTTTGGAGAAGGTCCTCCAACCCAACTATCCCTGCCCCTCAACTGCAAGAAATCTCCTCAATCAAATTCCCTCCTGAGAACTTCTCACTTTCGAAATTTGATCTCTTGATCTCTCTCGATGTGTTTTCCAAATGACCCTCAAGCCCCTTCTTATATCTTTTTGTTGGACAACCAACGACCTAGATTAACTCTTAATCAAAGGCTCAGATTGTTTTGGTTTGATCTCCGTCTTCTTCTATAAGTTACACCCACAATTAGATTAATACCCATTAATATTTTAATTTTCCTAAGTTTAGACTTAGGAACTCCACTAAAAATATAATTATTTTAATAAAATCGTTTATGGGTGGAATTTCCCAAAACGCTTTCTAGGTTCTTTGGAATACATATGCCCAAGCCTCCCTGCAAAATTTGAGGCCTAGAGCACATCCGATGCTACCCCATATCAACACTCCCTCTTAGTGAGGAATGTGCTCTAGGAATATACTGCTGCTGCATACTGTTCTAACTCTGAAGCATCATCCTCTGTGCTGTTGATGTTTGACATGTTGTCCACCACTACTGCATTGCTGCTGTAACCGTACTGTTGCTGACACCACCAATGTCAACACTGCATCCATACTACAACTCCCTCTCATCCTCTGCGCTATTGATGTCTGACATGTTGTCCACCAACTACTGCATTGCTGCTATAACTGTATTGTTGCTGACACCACCAATGTCAACACTGCATCCATACTACAACTCCCTCTCAGGTGTTGCATCTTTGCTGCTGCTAGCACTGCCACTACCAATGACCACTGCACTGCAAACTGTTGCTGATAGCAATGGAAAAACATCCAAAATCCAGCACATGGGAAAAAGCCTAGCATGAGCTCTACAGAGATTTGGATTTTCCAGCCATCAGAGGGTCCAGAGAAGGAGTAGCGTGATCCCCAGCAGGGGTGATGCAGTTCTGCGCAGAGTGTACGCAGAGGCTGCAGTTCAGCGTGATCAGACTTAGATTCTCCCAGTGACAGGGTGAGATCACTTCACCATTCGTTTTGTCTAGTTTCTCTCTGTATTAGATTGCTAGTTGAGCATCCAAGAACTGTACACAGATTTACTACTGTATAATAATAAACCCTTGGATTTGCTGCACTGGTTTTCTTGCATTGCGTTTTTCCGGGGACATTTGTCCAAAAATAACGGTGTCAATTGTGTTGTATTTTATTTCTTGCTCATTCTCTTGTTTCCGCATAATATTTAATTAAGTGAAGGTTGCAGTGTATATGTTTCGATATTTGCCGTAGGAAACTGCAAATAATTTGGTTGATTTATTTAAGAAATAGAAGAAACATTATTAGCTGTTGCAGTAAGGATTTCGGTGTAAGAATTTTCACATTCAGAAGGTAATTTGCTTAACCATCTGGAGGTCAAAATCTCAGGAGATTGAATCGCCTGATTACTTGGAAGTTGGATTACTTGATTGGGAGGTTGAGTTTCTTCAATATTGGGAGATCAAATTGCTCCTTAATTAGCAATTCAAATACCTCCTTAGAAGACTGAAAGTCATTCATTCTTGCAGAGATTTTTCCTTCTTTGAATCCGAGACTCATTAGGGATTGTTAGTACTGTTAACCTTGCCGCCTATACCTACTAGTTAGTGAGAAAAGCCTTTAACCCTACAAGGTGTGGTTGGTGGCATGAATTAAGAGAAGGGGCTATCACCTATTCACAACTTTCTCTGTTTAAGCTATCTCCTATGTTAGCTAAGGGTGGTGGTCCCTAAATGGAAAACTAAGTTAAAAGATGTGAAGTTTCTAGGAGATGTTAGAGTGAAATGGATTACTTTTTTTGAGATTACAAGCAAACATAATATGAGCAATATGAGCTAAAGTCAACTTCAATAACCATCAACACATGAGATAATAATAAGCATATGTAAAACCAATGCCTTCAAAATATTGCTCAAAATAAAATAAGGTGCTTTAGATTGAAACACAAGTAATCCGGAAAATGAAAGAAAATATGTTAGCAAAATAAAATATCAATGCAAGATATTAAAATGCTTTCAAGATATATGATCACTTATTAATCCAAAGCATACAAGGAAAAAATATCTTGCAAAGGAAACCATTTAGAATTCTACTTGCACAATGAGATGATACTTGCCCAAAGTATCCAATTTAACATATATTCATAAATGACAAGTGTAATGACTATTTGCAAGTAAAACAACAAGATGTGTTAATATGAAATGCACCTAAACTAAAATTGGATGCAATTATCTTGGTTACTTTTAATCTAAATGCTTAATCTAGGTGAGAGAGCTTCCTCTTGAGCTCTTGCCAAAGGGTAAAAATTGAGGTGAATGTAAGAAAGAGGGGCTGAGGACACGATGGTGTCGCTAACGATACCCTTCCTCTGAGTCTTATTAGCCAGCGTGTGCCTTTGTTCCTACAAGGGGACACGCCACTTTCATAATTGCAGGGTCACACGCCTTTATCTTACTTCGTACCTATTGGAAGAACTTTCCAAGAAATTTTGTTTCCTATGATTTCTATCAACCAAGCTTATGCTTGGAGGTTAATTTGTTTAAAATGCAACTAAATTAGAATGTCTAATATGATATTCATGTGAGTTTGCAAGTTCTATGTAAAAGATATAATTGCTTCAAGTAAATGTGTTCCACAAGATCACTTGTATAGTTGCTCAAGTAAACACAAGATGCATAAGCTTCATGAACAATTAAAATTGTGAGTTGCTAAAGAGAAATGATGAACCAATAACAAACTAAAGCAAATGAAGCTTGAAATGTATGTGCATGCAAAATGAGCAAATAAAACACATGTAAAATTTCTCAATGTAAATTGTAATGCCTTGAAAATGAATTGAGATAAGATTGATGCCCACAATAGCTTTGCAAAGAAAACTTTAAACTTGAGAAAAGAAGATTAGCTTGACATGCTTTGCAAAGAAAACTTTAAACTTGAGAAAAGAAGATTAGCTTGACATGAAATTAAATAGTTGCTTTGGAAAATAAACTTGCCCAATACACAATGCTTCAATGTATTCAAAATGAAAATGTGGCATAACAATAAAGCATGAATTATTTAGACAAGTGCCAAGCTAAATGTATCAAAGTTTGCTAAAAATAATAGAGATGCTTGCATAAAGTAAGAGTAAATTGCTTTACAAATGGAAATGTAAACTTGAAACTTGTAGCAACAATGATAAGTGATGCAAGCTTAAAGCATGTAGTGAACTTGAAAAAAAGGAAATGCAATTTGTGTTATGTCCCAATTAAAGCATGAATGTGATGTGAAAGAAAATAGAAATGTCAAAGCCAACAAGTCAATCCAATCACAAATTCTCTCCCTAAAATGGAGAGATAGGGATGCCAATGGGTAGGACCTGTTGACCCTGCCGCCCACACCTACCTACACAGTTAGCGAGAAAAGCCTTCAACCCCACAAGGTGTGGTTGGTGGCAGGGAACTCAGAGAAGGGGCTGTCACGCTGTTCCCAACTCTCTCCGTTTTAGCTATCTCCTAGGCTAGCTAAGGGGGTGGTTCCTAAATGGAAAGTTAAGCCTAAAGCTAATATGAAAAGTTCTAGGAGGATTATTTAAGTAAATAAGATTGTCAATCTGAGATCTAAAATCAAAACGAAATATAAACAATAGCCATAAACCATACGATGAACAAGTACCACACAAATGACCAGTGCCTTATAACGTTGTTATTTCGGAAATGAAAATATTTTTGTTTGTACTTCTTTTTATGCTCAAAATGGAAACGAA